>VRYO01001878.1:4344635-4427056 GCA_009812075.1 Sialia sialis
GACAAATCCTGTGGTCTTCCCAGCTACCTGGAAGTGCTGCTTATATTCAGGTGCGGCTTATAATCGTGAAATTACTGTACATATCATACCCTTAATAACTACTGTACAGCCAAGCAGGAAGATGTATGTACTGCCTAGAAGAGCTGGGCTTTTTTATTCAAAAACTTATACTGGATAATAAAGAAGTTATATATGCTGATATATATGCTAGTCTGTCTGACAAGGTTGAATTTTATGAATATTGAGAGAGCCAACTTGTTCATTGCTTGTATGCTTCTGAAGGAGAGACCTACTAACATCTCGCATTAACTCTTTTGTAATTCTATGAATTTGAAATAGCATCAGTACCTCCAGCATCAGTGATTATGCATCACTACTGGTGGAGAAGTTTATTCTTCATGAAAATATAAGGTAGATAGATTTTCTGGGGTTTTCTTTCTAGTCCAGGCAGTTAAAAGAATAAACCATATCCATAAAACTAAGCAATTAAATATCTATAAAATTTTGTGGCAGTGAATTGATCTTAAATGCTATTCTTCCCAGTAAAACATAATGAAAGACTTTTGCTTATATTGAGCAGAGAGGATAGAGGGGGAGTTTAGGAGCAAGGAACAAAGATAGTAATGTTTGTTTTCCAAAAAATCATGGGATCAAAAAGATTTTTTGGCATTGCTTTTCCCCTATGAGCAACTTAATTCAATTATTTCATTATTTATGCAGTGTGTTTTTAGATAACTGCCACAAAGACTAGTGTACATGTTATGTTTGGAATTAATTACACTGACTTACGGGGTTTTGTAGTTTGTATTGACACTGAAAACAAACCATAAAGATCAGGTATCTGAAAAGGAAAAACCAGAATTTCACAAGTTTCTGAACACATCAAAGATTTTGACTGCATTTTAATGAACCGCTAAGTGATTTTTTCTCAAATTTTACAGTCTCAGGCAACTCTAATGTATATCAATTAGTACCTTAAAAATGTAATACATAGATCAATGTAAATAGTTGAATAGTGATTTATTCATATACATTTACTTTTATTAGTATTCTCATTTTCTTCCACACCAGAAGACACAAGTGTTGTCTTTCTGTAGGAATGAAATCACACTGTTCCAAAAAAGTTAATACTAGTTAATGTAATAAGTGTTATCTCTTGTAGGTTTTACTGGAATGAGGTATTGCACGCACTCTCATATTGGAAACTGAGCTCCTTTAACTAAATTATGTTGGGTTTAATTATAATACAATTTATATTGCTGCATGGTCTTTTTAGAGGCTGCAAAATAAGGCATTTGCTTCCTAATAAAGCCTATTTCTTTAGCTGCTGCTATCACTTCAAAGTGCAGATGAAAACTCAACAATTGCACTTCATTACGAGTGATCTGTTTGCACAATATGACTGACATGCTAGAATCTCTCTGAAAGCTCAGATAGTGTTTTTTTTTCCTTAACGTTGTCTATAAATTATTCTACTAGAGTTTCAGGCAGAAGGCTAGTGACCAGGGAAGCAAAAAGCAGTAGTGAACACCTTTTTGGCTTATAATATTCTCACCTTTTCAGCAAAGCTTTTATCCAGGAGACATCCCATCCCAATACCTGTATCGCTGAGCACACAACAGCAGCAGCAACTCAGACAGTAATTTGGGGTCAATTCTCCCTCCTTCTCTTACTGCTTGGGTCAGAAGGAAAACTTCCAGCCTTAAGTCCAGAAGTCTGTGCTTAGTACTACTTACCTCTTTTGCATCTTGCTCCTCAAATTGTTGTTCATTTTTCTATGTGGTGCTGTAAAGTATTCTTCTAAAAGAAATTTCTGGATGCCACTCTGAATTTTTTTAGTAGTGTGAACAGGATGACTCTTGAGTCATATTATGCCTCCACCTATACATATCATAGAGGAAAATTCTTGTTACACAACGCACAAATATTTGATGCTCAAGGTTCCATGGAATGTACTCAGACTGTACATTCTTCTCTCATTTATTTATTGTGTCCTAAAAATTCCTCCTAAGTATTTCAGGATTCATATCTCATATCTTGCAGCAAGGTTTTTTGGCTGTTTCACATCTGTAGAAAAATGTCCTTTTGTCTTTCAGAAAATATTATTTTCTTTTTGTAAGTCTGCAAACCTATTTATCCTGGAGGTTATAATACTTTGTAGGGTCTTATCAGTAATCATCATAATGTTCCCACAGTGAACTCTCAAGAAATTTAGTTTCTTAACATACATTCCCTGATTTAATTCGAAGATAATGAAAAAGTGCTCTCACAAACCTTCCTCAAGTATAGGTTCTTGACTTTAAATAGATTTTAATTTTGCTAGTTTCATTGGGGAAAATGAGATATTCAGGGGGTTTTAAATTTATACAGGTATTGCATGCTGTCTGCTTGATACAACTAAGAGCAATGTATTTGGCAGTCAAATTCCCCTTCCTTGCTGTGATAGTTCAAGGGCTTCCATTAAATTAAAACCTGGTACCTGAGAGAGAGAGCTCTTGTAATAATACGTTGCCTGAAAGATGGCTGCATTAGTGATAGTAGCAAAGGATAAAAGTAAGGGTTTATTTGTTACATTTCAGCTGTATTTCTACTTTTGATATCCACATTATAAATTTGTGTTATGGTTTATGAATTTACATGTCAAGTTCCATGATTTTTGAAAGCACTGGTTGGAGCAATCCCTTCTGACTGGCTCATTCAGAAATGCCTAAATTTGTCTGGGAATCTGTTTCAAGTTTTGACATAAGGTTGGATTCAATTCCTGCTTGCAGATTTTATAATTGAATATGAAGATGCACTGCATGAACCAGGAGTATGGCATTACCAGACAGAAGTCCCTGGCACTCAGACAACGGTGCAGCTGAAGTTGTCTCCGTATGTCAACTACTCATTCCGTGTGATAGCTGTCAATAAGATTGGCAGAAGTCAGCCAAGTGAACCATCTGAGCAGTACCTGACAAAATCTGCAAGTAAATAATTATTCCCACTTACCAGTGATTGATTCCTGCCATGAATCACATTAGATTTGCTTGGAATCCCATAACAGCCATTCTTGTTCAAGTGTTAATATTTTCTTTTTAGGTCCTGACGAAAATCCTGCTAATGTACAGGGGATAGGCTCAGAACCTGATAATTTGGTAATAACATGGGAGGTAAGATTAGTCTTTTTTCAAGGTTTCATTTGTTTTTAGGCTTGTGAGTAGCTTTTTTTTTTTTTTTTTGGAGAACCAGTGATGGGAATGCCCAATTGCTTGCTTAAAATATTCTTGAAAACAAGCTAAATTCAGACATTTCCCTGTCTTAATTTTCATGAAAAAACTGATTTTTTTTTTTTAATACGAAAATAAGTTAAGGGGGGAGGGCATAGTTCCTTGAATGAATTCTCAAGATAAGCCAATAATTAGGTAATACAGGATGTTTTGCTGCCGGTTTCGGAAAACTTCAAAATATAAATGGAGGTTTATTTCAAGTAGAATCTAATATTTTGAGTGAATTCTAATGTGAATGCTACTTCTACTGTCATCTTTTATGACAAACTAATCATTGTGCATTTTTGTGTCCTTACCATCATGACAGGAGCTCAAGCAGAGCCATGTATAATCAATTTGCCCTCCTAGGCAAGAAATATTGCCTAGGGTACACTGGTTTTCTGTCTTCCACTTCTTAAGAAGTATTTGAAAACAAAATATATATACAGAAATCTCAATATGTTATCTGTGTAAGAATTAGCCACCATCACTCAATGTGCTCTTTACCAAAAGGCGAAAAGTAACTGAAGTGATCTCCTGTAAAAGCACAATTGCGTAACTTTCAGCAGTGCTTCTCTGTTGCAGAATACAGTGGTAAATTTTCACTGACAATCTATAAAAGAATCAATTTATTTCTTTCTAAGTTAAGATTTTTCCGATGCTTCAGAATTCTTAAAAATATTTCTTTTCATTTCAGCCTTTAAAAGGTTTTCAGTCTAATGGACCAGGGCTTCAGTACAAAGTCAGCTGGCGCCAGAAGGATGTTGATGATGAATGGACATCTGTTATAGTTGCAAATGTATCTAAATATATTGTGTCTGGTACACCAACTTTTGTTCCATATGAAATAAAAGTGCAAGCTTTAAATGACTTGGGGTATGCACCAGAGCCATCAGAGGTGATTGGACATTCAGGGGAAGACTGTAAGTTTTGTAGCTTGACTCAGTTATCCTAATTAAAAGGAACTAAATGTGTAACCTAGATGGGTATTTAGAATACTGAAATATTGATAAGAGGGATAGTAGTTATTTTTCTAGTTAAAATGAATAAATTTACAGATAGTAAGGCTAACACAGATATATCTCTATTTCCAATATTCCTGGCTAGCTAATTAGAAATAGAAAGATCCTGTGTCATGAATAAGCAAAAGAGGGACCCTTCCCTTTGTTGGCTTGGTTCCAAGATTTATTCGTGAGGGAACAAAGGAAGAGAGCAAGCAACACATGGTACACAGGTTATATAGCCTCACAGGGGAAGGGGAGGGGGTCGGAGGGTCAGGAGATAGGATCTTTTCCTGTTGGGCAGATCCTCAGATCAAAGGGCAAACATATGTTGAGTCAGTGAATGCAACATAAGGCTTCATATTACTCTGCAATATCAATCCTGAAAACATAGGAACATTTTAACCTATTCCATGAGTACAGTGCAAAGACTCATTCCAAAAAATTGTGTGGTTTCTAATTCTAACTTTGTGCTTGTTGCATCCTTCCCACACAGTGCCAATGGTTGCTCCAGGTAATGTGCAGGTTCATGTTATTAACAGCACATTAGCAAAGGTGCATTGGGACCCAGTTCCACTAAAAACTGTCCGAGGACATCTTCAAGGGTACAAAGTAAGTATGGTCAAAAGCATTCTTTTCCTTGTTTATTAAAATAGATCAATCTTCCTGTATGAGATTGTATCCCAGTTGAAGTAACTGACATGTGAGAGGACTCGTGCTTTTCAGTGAGCTCCCAAGTTGTGCTGACTAGAGCAACAGCTTTGATGCAATTCATACAGAGTTCAGCAATGTTACAGTCTTGTAGCAGTATCTTCCTGTGACGTTGTCCTTGAAGAAAAATGGCACGTGTTTGCAGTCAAGCTTGCGGATGTTAAACAGATTAAAAAATGGTGACAGTTTTACAGATCTTTTTCCAAAGTAATTTACGGGATGTGAAGAACTAATTTTTGTAGGAGCCTCTTCTAGGTCTAATGCTTAGGTTAATGCTCATTTTCTGCTTCAATATGGTTAATTACATCTTTAGTTTGGAGTAACTGGACAATTACTAGCATATGCTGGGTTCTGTGTCTTTTTGGGGATGAGGAAAGGACTTATTGTAAAAGCTCAACTATGAAATGGCAGATTTGGATTGCCCATATAATTGAAGGAACCTTATTGTAAGGTAGTGTGCTGCCTTTGGTCATATCTGTGCTGGAGAAAAAAGACTGCAACTAATAGAGAAGGGGAGACAGAAGGACTTCAAGATTTGAAACTGGTGTCCCTAGGGGATAGGGAGAAGTTGCATCAGTGAGGATATACTGACATCCTATGTAACAATAGAAGAAAAACGAAGTAATTTCTTCTCTGCTCCTCTGCAAGTATTCTCATAAGTATTTTCTAACAAAACAAATTACTTAGCCCAAACTAGATTACTTTGTAAGACGGACTAATTTGAACTAATGCTGTTTAAGTGAAAAGCGGTAAAAGAAATATTTGAAAAATTAAAACAGCAGAAAGTATTTGGAAGAGAATAAATATACACCATACTTATAAAATGGAGCAGGTTCAAAAATATTGAAACTGAACTTCAGTGGTCTGTAGCTGGTTACCACCTGTGAGTTCCTGGTGTGTGGATATCTCTTTCCTGGCAGAAAAGACCACCATCCAGAGAGACTTAAACTAGTTCTGCATGACATAGTGAATATTTGTGGTTTGTATGGAGCTCTGCAACACTAACTCAATAAACTCAGCTGAGAAACAGGACTCTCTTAACAGTTAGATGACAGCTTTACATCAACTTGGTATTTCATACACAAATGGACAATCAAAAGAAAATCCCTTTTATGTGAGGATTAAAGAGTTAGAATCTAGTGAAATTAGTGGTAATTATTGATCAAGTTACAGCAACACTAAAGCTCATAATCCAAATCACCAAATTTCTATTAAAGATCTACAACAATACCAAAACCAAAATCCATAGACACATTTCTGCCAATACATCAGGTGAGTTCAATAGCATGGTTACAGTGAATTGTCATCATCCAAAATTTAGATACACATTTCTTTTTTCCTCCGACTTTCAGTGTCTGAGGGTTATCTTCTGTCCTGTAATCACAAATGGGATCACTTTCTAGGGGGTTAGTAATGTCATAATTACTTCTATTTAATTTGCTATGCGTGCTCTATATATTGTATAATTCTTTTTCCGTGGGGAGGAGAGCCACAAAATTACACAAAGCTAAGCAAAACTGAAGCTCAAATAAGTTTCTTGACAATAATAAATAAAACAAGCTCACAGCCACAGGACTGACAACCGACCTAACCACTGAGTAGTTTTTCTGTTCTGGCTAGGAAAAATGTGACAATGATATATCCTTGAATAAGTTGCAAATGCAGCAATACCTTAAATAATTTTTTCAAATAAGCTAAATCAAGTAGAATAGGTTAAAAACTTTGAGCTTTCTCTCAATACAAACTGAAAACTTTTCATGGATGAATTATCCTCATCATTGACATAGCTTACAAGACACATGATGAGCTCTTTGTGAGCAGAGAAGCAAAATCCTACTAGCACACTCAGGCTTTCCTAATTAATAAAATTTATTTCTGTCAGTAGGCCAATATATGGTTGCATTGGGGACAGATTGGGGACAGCAAAGAGAGAACTAAGAAAGAGTCTAAAGAGTCACATCTTGAAGGCAAATGTCTGAACAAAACAGAAAGACATGTAACTAAGCAGCAGTCTACAGCACATAATTGATATTTTCCTCTTGTATTAATCTAGCTATTACTCAATATACTGTGGTGCTATAATGCTTTTCAGACATAGGAAGAAAATATGAAAAATGAGATGCACTTTCATTTATTATAGCTCATGATTTTCAGTGCCAATAGTACCAACACTTCAAGTTTTGTTAGCTTGGAAATAATTTTGTACACTAGTTGATAGGATGAGATCTATAGGATGACAGCTGGTGATATTGAAAAACATTAATTCAAACCCTGTAAAACACAATGGCATTTAAAAGTGATTGGAGTGAAATGGTATGTTGAAAGCTGGTGTAAGTGTAATATTGCTTTATAACTATCTAGCTGGTCTTTTCAGGTCTTAGCAGACCTTTTTTTTTTTAAATTCCAGTGTGAAATCCTGGTTTTCTTTATTAAAGAGGTGTTTTGCAGATGGCCTGAATAGGAACAGATTTGTTATTAATTTTGATTTCTTAACCATCTATAGTTTGTGATCATATGTGCATGAAAACAATGCTGAGAAAAACAATTATGTATTTGAAAGTGACAATCCTAGGTGTAACACAAGTCTTTTGGAAAGGCAACTATTAATATATTTTAAGTTATCATAGTAAATTAGAAACTCAGCTCAATGGACATCAGAATCAGCTTTCTCTTCTGATCAAATTGTCAATAGCAAAATAGCAAATAGCAAATTGTCAATAGCATGGTCAGTGATGTGATCTAACAAGGTGGCAAAGTCCAAATCTGGTTTGGAAGGCCTGTAGACATCTTACTGAAAGAATAGATAGCTTCTGCCTCAGATAGAGTGGGTAACAGGAGAATGATCACAGACCAATGCAGTTCCCAAACAGAACTTGTATCAAACTTGTTTTGAGCATTAGCAGAACAGGCAGGTGGTGGCCTGCACCCAGCTGTGTAGACTATTTCTGGACAAGGTCTGTTTCTGGAGCAGGAAGGCTCTATGCTGTGTCTAACCTGAGCTTATTAAAATTGCAGTTGTTTCTACCTATAATTGATGGACACCATGGAAAAGCTCAGAATTTAGAAAATCAGAACAGCTAAGCACTAACTATGGATTTTTTTTTTCTTTAGGTTTACTACTGGAAAGTTCAGAGTCTATCCAGAAGGAGTAGACGACATGTAGAAAAAAAGATCTTGACTTTTAGGGGAAACAAGACTTTTGGAATGTTACCAGGGCTGGAGCCCTATAGTTCTTACAAGCTGAATGTTAGAGTTGTTAATGGTAAAGGAGAAGGACCAGCAAGCCCAGATAAAGTATTTAACACCCCTGAAGGAGGTATGAAATGAAAAACCTAGATATTGAACTTAAATGGGGTTTACTTGGACTTCATAAAATAATAATCTGTCTCAATACAGTGATATTCTTAAGAATTAATAATTCATGACCTGTTTTAAGCTAATCTACTTTGTATTTACTATATGTTCTTTTTAAAAGTTCCTAGCTCACCCTCCTTTCTGAAGATTACTAACCCAACATTGGATTCTCTGACTCTGGAGTGGGGTTCACCCACCCATCCAAATGGTGTTTTGACATCATATACACTGAAGTTTCAGCCAAGTAAGTTAAATATGAATATATTTTGGGCGTTGGACTTTTGATCTTTCAAGTCCTTTCCAACCCAAACCATTCCTTGATTCTGTGATACAACTTTAACTTAGGCAATGTATCTACCAAATAAGAATCCATTTATGAAGAAAAAATTATGTTAAATGTATAATGTACAAAATATGTGATTGAATTGTAAATGTCAAGTTTGAAAAAGACTGTATGTATGAATGTATTTTGATAATATAGGTGACTGTACTTGGAAAACTTTCCTTGTTGTAGTACAAGGTTAAGATTTTATTGCTTTCATTACTTCATATCATAATTCATAGAAAAATAGAGGTAAGGTCCTACATATAAGTAGCATCCAAGTTAGATGCAAGATACTACTATTTACAAACTCCATATTCTAACTGCAGAGAGAATTTCATTAGAAGTAAATCAAAGTATGTCAATTATATTGTTGTCTGCTTTTCCAATTTTCATGGTATTAGAATCTTAAGAAGAAAAATTTATAAATGTGCCATTTACTCATCTTAGGGCTATTAAATCACTTCTTTTGGATCTCAGCTGCTTACTTAGCCCAGAAAATTTCTCAGCTGTGACACTGGAAAGGAAGGAGTTTCATGTGCATGGAACAGATAAAAGAAGTTTATTTTCTTCCACTTACCAAACTCCACTGTGCCTTGGCATTAGACACAAGTAGCTTCAGTGTTTTCTTTTCCTAAGCAAACTGAACTTAGAATTTCAAAATTTTTTAATGGTCAGGGCTTTCAATTCTGCATAAATTCAGATGCAGCAGAAAAGCAAAGAAGACCCATACAAACAAAAAAAAAAACCAAAACCTTTTCAAACACAATGACGGTGTATGCAAGTTTCCTAATTCTTTTGTTTTTCTTTTTTTTTTGCAACAACAGTCAACAATACACATGAATTGGGTCCCTTGGTAGAGATAAGAATTCCTGCCAACGAGAGCAGCTTGATATTAAAAAATTTAAATTACAGCACCCGGTACAAGTTTTACTTTAATGCACAAACTTCAGTGGGATCAGGAAGTCAGATAACTGAGGAAGCAGTAACAATTATGGATGAAGGTAAGATGGGTATGTATAAGGAAAGTCCATTGAGTTAAAAAAACACTACAGATTGTATTAAATATCTGTATCATTTAAAACCTTTTCTTCAACAAAATACATGCAAAGGTTTTCTGCTGTAGTGGGAACCCCCAAAGAGGTATAATGCCTCTTCTTTTAAAATCAACTCACAAGCACTAAGTCAGAAATTTGGCTTCTTTCTGGGCTTTGAGTTTCATGTAACTTTACATTTTTAGTGGTCTTTGTCTATTCATCTGTTTTGCATCATTGTCCAGCTTTGGTCACAGAGAAAATTACTGGAGTGATGAAGGTTTGTGATTGGAGGAAGTTATTTCTTTTTTGTTTCTTTTAGTATGCAACAGCTTCTGTGAAATTTAAATTGCTTTCACAGAACTGGCAAAAAACTGTAAAACTGTTGAAATAAAATTGTCATCTATGGTCCCAAGTAACTGTATAGTGTTTAAAAACCACCAAGTATATTGCTAAATCCTGTCACCATTGACTTTTATATTTGTAGCCATTCTAGAGCTGTGTTAAAGTTACTTTTAAATTAAATATGGATGCTTAATAAAACAAGAATAATTTAAAGCCAATAGGAAATTTGGAACTTTTTTAATCATCTAAATAGTAATAAGTCTATTTTGGTACCATGTTTTCTACGTATTTCTATGCTCAGTAAATGATGGTTTATTGGAATTGCCGTAGATTAGTTGTTATTCAGTGGAATTTTTCTGACAGGGTATTAAGTTTGCATGTGAACTGCATTTATTTTAAATCTTGCACCCTAACAAGCATGAACAATACAATTTAGTATGTACAAAATGCATGTACATTTTGTCTTATAGTACTCTGTCAGGGTTCAGCATGAGTGGCTTGTTTCTAATTTATTTGAATTAATATATTTTATCTAGTCTGCATGCTTTTTGTAGTGAAATTATGTATGTATGTTTCCTTTGGTGTTGTATCTAATTTTATAGTGTTCCTATTCTTGTTTTCCTCCATTAAAGCTGGTATTCTCCATCCTGCTGTAGGTGCAGGCAAAGGTAAAATGAAACTGCATGATTTATTAATGTGTGGATTTTGCAGTGTTGCAAATGGGGAAGTTGGAGTTGTACGGACAGAAAATCTTGGACTACACATTTTTGTATAAAGTATAATCAGTACTAGAAGAAAACAGTTGTGGGGGCTTTTGTTTGGATTTGTTGGGGTTTTATTTAAGGAATCCAGAATGCTTATTAATACCTTTCATCTGTTTATTTTGCCACAGAGTTCCATGGGAATTCATTAGCTTTGCTTCAGCAAAGTCTAATTATTTCTGAACATTTAACAGATGTATGTCACTGTCATAAATATTCAGGATCCAGGTGCACTAGAACTGATTAGCTGGAGTAGAAAAAACAGCACTCTTGCAAAGGAGATTAATTTAGTATTTGTGCCATGTGCATTTTTTGTTTTAAAAAATTATCTGCAGTCTTGTTCTCACTGTGGATTACTGCTACCCACTTGAACACATTTACTGCATTTGCAAGCCAACTGTGCATAGGAGACAGATGACTGACAATACCCTCTGTCTACTTCTCAGTTTGAGTATCAGGTTGAATATACAGGCAAATGTCTTCCCACTGTTTTAGTTCTCAGATCTTTTGAGTGTGTACCTAGTCCCATCCTTACTCATGAATTTGGTAATTAGTTATTTATGATGCAGTTTTGCACACAGTTTTAATGAATTTTGATACCTTGATTGTCAGAAGTAAAGGTTGTCCTGAGGTAGCTCAGACTCAGCAATGTCTCTATACATAGAGACATCATTGAATAACAGAGGGTCATTAACACTAATGAACTCGTGCTTCAGATTTTCAGACCATAAACATTACAAGTCAAAAACTTGGAAGAGACAGCATATATTGTTTTAAATATTTCTTTTTGCTTGTTTGTCAGGTGTTGTGAATGATATCATCCATGAGAAAGAAATTAATTCACTCAGTCTGGTACAAATCAGACAATATATGTATGCCTGCATTTGGGCCTATATAATATACATTTTTATATGTATATATAAGTGTATTCTGATATCAGACGTATTCTTATCATTCTGGTAAGTGTGTGAAGTTGTGGAATTATTTCCATTACTTTTTTAGTATTTTAGTCTAGTCATAGCTGAGAAGTCAGCACAGATTGGAACAATCAAATTGCTTTTAGTCCTGGACATGCACAGCAGAAATGTAAATTAAGTTCTCATTATTTATAGCTGTCTCTAAAAACTCAGGCAAGGAAAAATGGATTTTCTGTGTGAAACTGACGTCTAATTATAGCTGTATGTGGCTATCAGAAAATATCTTATTTATAAGATCAGCTGGAGCAGCTCACATTTCAGAGCTGTCATCTCAGATTCTCTGAAAACTAAGCAGATGTCTTTGTTTGGTTCCATGTTGTTTGTGGTTCCAAAGTTTTCACATATTCCTTTAGCATGTAGCTCTTGCAATTGCAAAGAAGACTTTGGACCTGCAAACAGCAGGAGCCAAAGCCATGACATCTGTTAGGACATCTGAGTTGCTGCTGATCTGAGATGAATGTTCTCAGTGGTTACTGCATTACCATGTTAACTGCTTTGCTACTGATCAGGGACCATGAGTAAGGAAAAGGAGGATCATGTTATCAAGATCAAGCACCAGATTAGTTGGTCTCATGAGTGGGTGGATTTGGAAGCTAGAAGTGCTCAGCCCACTCAAAAAGTAGCTGTACCCAGCAGTGAACTTTCCTTTCTCTCTTGAGTGCAGGAGGGCCTATATGTCTATACAGCTCTTATTAATTTAGACCCAAAGCCAGAACAAATTTAGATATTCCCAACTCTTTTTTTGGTCTATCACAAAAATATCAGGTTTTTAATTTTGAAGGGCAGAACTTACCAAGAAAATGTATTTATCCTTTTTTTTCCAATTTGAACGCACTGATCCTGGAATTTAAGCAGACAGTAGGTCCCAGATTCAGCCAGCCTAAACTTCTTAGCTGAAAATTCTGCATTTGATATTTTCTACTGGATAGATGCCTGTGAAGACCTGCAGCTTGGCCAGTCACATACATTAGACACATGGTCCTGGAGGAATTAAAATAATTTAAACCTTAGTGAGCTGGGACATATTTCACTTCTCAGAGTAAAACTATAAATTAAAGTGCAGAGGGATATATTGCTGTGGTAAATCTAGGGATCTTAATAGATTCAATATTTTTACTGTCATAAGCCTACATGAGTAAATCATGAGATGTTATTTACTAGATGAAAAAGCTATTCTATTATAGTTAATATTGCTATTTGACTTCCACTGTCATTTTTCCTTTCTAATACTGTGATATTATGAATTGCTTAAAATTGATCAAATTAATGTTGCTACAAAGAAAAAATAAATAGTTTTTCTTAGCAATATATATTCTAAAAGTGTCTGAAAACTTCATATGTTAAACAAAATTTATTATACCTGATGTTAGATATTAAGTATGCCCTGGTATTGCCTTTTATGTGTTGGCATCTAACTATAGGCATGAGTTAACAGAGGTGTGAGAAAAATGAGGGAATAACCCAATTACATATAAAGTAATTATAGTAGCAGCTGGAAAGTGACTCAGGTGATCACAGAAGTCTTTTCTGTCCTTTTCCATTAGAAGTTTAAAATGACTGCCCTATAGAGGAAGAAAGAGAATTCCAATTTAATCAGTGGTAGAAAGTTGCTAGTTAAAATAAAGAGTCATAGGGGTGCATGTTTGTTATAAGCTGAAGTACAGGGAGTCATGGCATGGCATGGCATGTCAGCCTCATTTCACAAGCCTCCTCATTTCACTTTTTAGGTGTTTTTTTTATTTAGTCAACACTTATATTTGAAATCAAGGTCTTGTAATCTGTGTGCATGCAGACACTGTTAACTGGTAGTCTTGAAATGGAATTAAAATAAGTTTGTGAGATCACAGTAACCTTTAATTGTAGCTAGTGCCTCCTGTCACTGGTACTCAATCTGGTCTGTCTTTTTCATGTGAACTTCACATCTGAAGTACTAGTGACAAGTAGTACTGCCTTTTGTTATAAGGGAGAAAAAGAAGTAGTCTGTCCTCTGGGTTTGAAACTATTCTTTTGGGGTTTTTGGCTGAATCCCAGTATGTAACTCCTCACTGTAGGCTGGAAATCAGTCTCAACTGAGTTTGTATCTCTGATCTCTTTGAAGAAGATCATCTCAGTTTTCTTTGTTCTGTACAAAATGCTGTTCTTTAAATAATTTTCTCTGCCCACCATCTGTTCTCCCTCCCTCTTGAATCATTTCACACAATGTCCCCATGTCTTTTGCTAACAATTTCAGTCTGCTTTTACAGTCAAGTTAAGTATAATATTTTTGTATTGCCCCTTCAGCCACTCTCCCCCTGTGGACTTCTCCATTATGTATTTGTGTGATTCTTTCAGTACACCTATACAGAACCACTGCTTTGTGCTCTTTTAGGTTCATTGGGAACAGTGCTGATGCTTTGCATGCTAGATTAGAGAAAATTATTATTATCACTGTTCAAAAATTCCTGCAAATACCTTTCGCTTTTTAGATATCATGTCAAATGCTCATCAGTGACATAATTTTTTGCATTTCTTTTTTGGCTTCTGTATTTCTTACACTGCAGAAATGCTCTTGCAATTGGCCTCAATAATCCCAGAAGTGACTACTGCCCATTTTTCTCTGCCAGAAATGGAATTCACTCCTACTGTTATAACAAAGCTTGAATTTCATACTATGAATGTTAAAAAGGCAAAGGAAAATAGACCATTTTCCTGCATCTGACAGCTCTGGCAGAATCTATTACCTTTGTACTTCATTTTTTCTTGTGTGAGTGTGGGTTTTTTCCTTTAAATTAACTTTCTTTTTTTAATTTAGTTGTCTATGATATCTTATTTTGTGGGGTTCTCTTTCCCATTTGGCACTAGTCTTCAAATTTGTGCTTGGCACTCACCCAATAATTTTTCCAGAATATCAGGTGAATTCCATGAAAATTGCTAAAGTTTAGTCACTTTGGGGATTATGTAATTTATTGTTCTTCTGGACTAAATTTTGAGAAAGTGTACCTATTTCATTGTTAATATACTTTCCAATCTCAGGTCTTATCTTATTAAATTCCATTGATTCTGCAGCCTAGCTATAACTGCTATTTGTAGGAACTGTGTTCCTGAAAGACTGAAAAATTAAATAAAACTCTACCAAAAAACTCCAGTAAAAAGCACTGGAATTAATTTGAAAAGAAAGGAAAGTTTTACTTTGAGCCTTGGCCTCTTTCTCAACAATTGGCAAATGCTTTTATATGATACAACAGGAATGAAATAACACTCGGATATGACAGCTAAATTTTGCATTGTATTGAGACAGGAATGAAAAAACTTAATTTGCCAGAGGTAGGTAAATAGAGTGGGTCTGTATAAAGCCTGTAACATATTAAGTGTATTCCCACGGTTTTTAGAGTGATGCTTTTGCCAGCACTGCTGCTCAGTGCGGGGCATGGTTACAGATGATGACAGATCAGGGAGCACAGTGCTCTGCTCTCCAGGACAGTTTCCTGCCCACTCCTCCCCTTTTTCCCAACTGAGAGCTTCTGCCAGCTGTAAATTCCACCTTTTCCATTTGTGAACAGTGCTAGGAAACATACTGAAGAACTGAGAGGTTAATTATAATTAGAGGTGTGATAGAGAAGACAAAGAGTCTGGGTGGATTGACTACAAGCTTTAAATGTTGTAACTAATTCACCTCCAGACTTTCATCACCTCAGGATCCATCAGCCATCTTTTATGTTCTGTGTGCAGTCATGTTGAAAATATGGCACATTTAACAGATTTAAGTAAAACTTGGCATGCCTGATAGCAAATGAGTTCAAGCAATAATGCAAAAGAGGAGAATTACAAAAATAATAATTTTGTAAAAAAATGTTCTACTGAACAATTTTTATAGTGCACCGTACTCAATGGTTAAAACACACAGAATTTAAATCTGACTGAATACTACATCTACTAATACTACAACTATTGGTAGGAATCAGATAAGAGTACATCTGATAAATATAAGCATAAATCAGTCACTTGAGCAGATTTAGAAGCTAAGGTACCAAGGAAATCAGGGTAACTTTCTGAGCAAACTTGATGCAATCAAGTTATATGCAATCATATGAACAGAATGACTTGTACCAGATATCTTAATCTAGCAGCCAACTCTTTAATGACAGAAGAAACTGGTAACTGGAGATGGAAAAATACCCCACAAGATAAGATTGAGAGATTATTGAATTTGCTTAATAATTCGGAAGCTCTCCATCTTGGAGACTTTCATAGAAGATGAGAGAGCTTCCTTCATCCTCAAGTGCTCAGGCATAAGGGAGAAGTTAGGGGTAATTGCGTGGCATCTGCTTGCAGGAGTATGAAACAGAATATTGCTAACAGTTTTTTCTGTCTTCAATATTGTGACAAATATCAGTCGTACAGTTGGGCTGCTAATTAGACATCTTGCATGGAAGACCAAAATCCAGGACAATAGGGCTTTGAGAAAATACAATTTAATGAAACAAAACAAAATCATATTTCCAATACAAACCACTTGTTTTCTTGGCACAGAAAAATGCTGAGGTGGTTATTGAAACAAACACCTGTTCCTATGTGTAAATCAGGAAGGAAGTTTATACATCCTGTCTGCAATCTCAGACTCTGTACCCTCCTAAATTTAGAGACTGTTTTCTTTCCCCTTGCTACCTCGAAGTGGCACAGAGAAGCAGAATCTAATCCCCTTTCATTACCATAGTGTATACAGTTACATGCTAGATTTCCCATAGACAGCTCTGGCTTTGGTATTTCTTAGGGAGATTGTTGTGATTTAGACACCTAGATGGCTTTTACTTTTTTTAATCTTGTGCTTCCTGTTATTTTGTTCAGGTGGTTTTAACAAGAAATAAATATATTCTTTATTATTTAAATAATACATTCCGTACTATTTTAGTTGGTAAAAGAAATTATCTATAAGCACAGCTTAGCTACAAAAACATCAGATGGTGGGGAGCAGTACAGATTGAATTGTTGAAAGAGTACTACTGGAAGAACAGAGTTAAGAAGAAATACCTGATGCAATTATGGGGATAAAAAATTTATCTTGCAAAACATTGTAATAATCAGAATACATTACAGAAGAACTAATGGAATTTGCCTAATTTAGGTGTTTCAAGAAATACTCAGGAACAATATTTTTTAGACATGTTACTCACATTATTTCATCTGTTCTAGGGGCCCAAGTAAGCCTTTTTCTCTGTGCATATAACTTTGAACATTTTCCAGCTGGCCATATGGACAAAGCCAGCCTGGTAGAAGAAGAAAATAATTTAAGTGGATAGATAAATTCTGTGCAGCCCCTCTTGCCTTAACAAGATAAGATAACAGGATTTTGCTCATTTCATTTTCTTCTGTAGATGAAGCCATTGGAATTCTGTCATTTGTCTTTACTGAGACTAGATTTTTAACTCTGATGCTTCATGGTCCTTTGGGAAGCATTTTTAATGCTTCTAATAGAAATATTTTTAGGAGAATAGAAAAGCCATGCCAAAGTGAGGCATTTTCAATTAAAACTAATTTCATACCTTTGTGGAGTATCCTCTTTCTATCTGCACTATTACAGCATTAGAACTATGAAAATATATTTTTCATTAGTCTTAAGCAAGCAGAAACACTGAACTATATGTCTGTTTGTAACAAGCATTGCTGGAGCTAAGGTATGAGCAAAGAACTAAGGTGTGAGCACAGCAGTGACTAAATTGAGAATGCTGAAGAGAGAAGCTCTTCTTTTCAGAGATGTGGGCATTTTGCAGATCTGTGAAAAGTACCAAATGGCAGCAGTAGGACACAGTACCTTACAATGGGCAGCTCCTTGCATTCCAGTGATTCGTATCCTTCTCACCAGAGTATTTTGATATTGGCTTTCCAATATCTGATGTCTAGTTTTCCACTGTCTAAAGGGGCCATGAATGCATAATATTAACAAAAGCTGATTTCGAGGATGTCCTGTCAAATCAAAGCTGCCAGTACATACATATTTTATTGTGTTTTCAAGTACATGTGTGTCACTTAGCTGTTTCTTATTTTAACAAGTAAAATTAATTAAATCTTGCATGATCTTAGAATGTGCATGTGTTATTTATTTAACAGGTAAGGTTTTACTGTATTAGTTAATTGCTACTTTTTGATGCAAAGTGTTTTTACTCTTTATTTTTTCTTTCCTACTATCTCTGATGGTGAAGGATATTCAGAAATCATTTTTGCAACTTCCCCAGTCATGCACACTGTCCGTCCAACATTCTATAAGGGTATTGTCTTCCTTTTATATCACTATCAATGCAATAGAGCCAAAATCCTGTGAGGGCTTGCACTTGGGGAATTTGCAGTCCATCCAGTGCCACATGCCATAAAGGGAGGAGCATACCACCTTCATACCTCCCTTCTGTCCTACTATTTCCCATTACCCTGACAATGCTCTCACTTTCCAGCTGTCTGCATTTTATTTCCTGATTAATAGAAATAATGTTTTTCAGAATTTTGGCAGTTAGGTGCATTTTAAGTATTTGGCAGTTTTTGTGGTACAGAGCATGCTCAATAAAGTACATAGATTTTACTTTATAATTTTTTTGTATAGTAACTGCCTGGGATTAAAATTCAAAATACAGTTATTTACTCACTAATTTCCAGTAATGGAACCAATGAAAAACTGTGCCATGCTTTCCCTCTATATGGTCTAAATTAACATAGTAACTTCTTTTAATTTTTTTTTAAAGTATGAAATCACAACTACGTATTCTGCTTTGTTTTTCTATTGTGCATTTAGTTCAACCACTTTATCCAAGGATCAGAAATGTTACAACAGCTGCTGCTGAGACCTATGCCAATATCAGTTGGGAGTATGAGGGACCAGATCATGCGAACTTTTATGTTGAATATGGTGTAGCAGGCAGTAAGAAGTCATTTCATTAAATTCTACTAAAGTTTTGAGATGTATTTTTGAAGATTTTTATAGTAAATGAGGTCTTAAATTGACCCAGTGTTAATGATAGATCTTAAACGTCTTAAATTATTTTTTAATTTGATCAGCAAGATCAAATAATTTTCATTATAATAAACATCAATGTTTAGTGGGTTTTTGATGAATAGATAGAATATGAACCTTTGTTCCTTTGTATTATTTTATAAATTCTTTTGAGCATGAACTTCTAAAAACATAGTTTGCATGAAGTTGTTTATCATAAACTTTTATATGCATAAAAATATGATTACTTGCATTAAAATAGGATATAAGGATTTTCCTAAATTATGCCCAATTCGGGAAAGAAAAAATATTAAATCAGATATACATTCTTTAATTAAACCTTAAAATAAGATATAAATCAATTTATATACTCTTATTGCCTAAAATGAGGTTTAAAACTTTGATAATACTGGTAATCATTAAAACAAAGTTAGCTAATAAAAGCAGGATACTTCTTTTCAAATACCTCATCTTTCTGAAGTTTTGACTAAAGGTGCCTAATCTGAAGATTGGAAAAGAAATCTTTTTCTGGAAATTGGCCAAAGAAGTAGCTGAGACTGTCTTTGAAAAAAGATACGAGCAAAATTCAGATTTCCAAGCAGAACTTCTTGACCAAAATAAATATTGACTGAAACTGCAAAGCTCTCTTTTAATTAAATGACTAAAATCTTTTTAATATATCTCATAATTACAAGTTCAATAAGCACTTTAAAGTTAAATTAAATTGATATTTCTTTAGTACAATGGAACAAATGTTTAAAATAGTTTCATAATACTGTACAACGTATTCTTCAATATGTTGCATGCAATTTATTACTCATAATTTTATATAATTTTATTATTTCTGAGACAACAGCATAGTTTAGTCAAGTAACTGTCAGTAGTATTTTGTCTAGAAACTTTCAGTAATACAGAGAAAACTAAAATTCCAATATGTTGTTTTCCTAAAATTTTTATAGGCAAAGAAGATTGGAAAAAGGAAATTGTAAATGGTTCTCGAAGCTTCTTTGTCTTAAAGGGTTTAACACCAGGAACAGCATATAAAGTCCGGGTTGGTGCTGAGGGCCTGTCTGGTTTTAGGAGTTCAGAGGATGTGTTTGAGACAGGTCCAGGTGAGGCACACTGTACCAATTCAGAATCGTGGTAGACCAACTGCTGAAATGCTGAACTGCTTCTAGACAAGAGATGTTGCAGTTAGAATCTTTGCATGTTCCTTTTATAGAGCAATATTTAATTATTTTATAAGGTCCTAAATAATGCTAGTACATTTATATGTAGATTATCAATATTTCCATCCTTTCAATTCACTCTACTTGACTGATGTTTGTACTAGGGCCAAGATAATGCCCTGCTCACACTCCATCTGTGTGCTGTGCACTAAAGATGACCTATTTCTTATATTTCTAATTAGTATAATTAGATGGCTGTATTTAAATTTTTATAGAGCTAAAATATTTGCATGATCAGAAAGTGCAGATTCAATTTGATGTTTCATGTAATCTATTTATACCACTGTTAAGAGATTCCTACCATACACTAGTTTTGTATGGATTTTGATGTCACACATATCCTGAGAATCTGTAAGGCTGTTCAAGTTCCTTATGTTCATATTGCAGTCCTATTTCTTCCTAAGCACATCTGCAATGCCTGCCGGTTCCACTCAGGGAAAAGGTTCTATTGGAAGGTTTTTTGATGTTATGCTGAATGTGTTGTTGCGATCACATGCCATGCCATCATCATCTTCTTGGTCAGCTGTTACTATTTTTGTCTTTGCTAGCCACTTCTACTCATTCCAAGCATTTTGGGTGGTGCATATACAGCAGTAGCTCCACCAAGTCCAGAATGTTATGTTCTAAGAAAGTAATTTATATATGAAAATACACTTGAACATTAAGTTATAATTATCAGGCAACAGCATAGATAATGGATATGTCAGCTTGAAAGTGAGCACTTTCTAAAATCATCATTTATATGCATTGTTTTGTTCCATTTCTGGTCACTGTTTATCATGTTGCAGGAAGGTTTGAAAACATGGTGCTGAATAACAGTGCCAGGCAAATATGTATGGGCTGAACGAGAGCCAGAAACAGTTAGTGGTACAAAAGCCTACCTGTAAAATGCTATGCAAATACACATCTGAAGCCTAAAGGAGCAGTAAACAAGGATCAAGACTGTAATATAATTCAAAACAAGCTGCGTGGAAACCCTCCTGAAAGTATCTTGCTGCATTAAAAGCACTGAGCCAGTAGATAAGGATTCCTGTGCTTATCCAGTCATGTTGACTCATGCCCTTGTGTAGTTAAGGAAGAAGGGATTTTAGACACTCCTTTCTGCTTCTTGATAATGGAAAGTTTCAATGTTCAGCATGACATTATTAACATAGCCTATTTCTTACAGAAAAATCTTGTGGCACACTGTCTTCAGCCTAGGTCAAAGCTTTTAAACACTGCAAATCGATGGAGTGGACAAAGAGGCAAACACTGGAATGCATCCTTAATTAGGAGTGAAACTTTGATATTTCAAATATGAGGCTTTTTTTTTTTTTTTGACAGGCATTCCTATAGAGCATCTTCACAGTGTCTGGGTTTTTGTTTTTGGGCATTCCTGGTCCATGTTCTGCATTGACTTCTGCATTAGTGGCTCACCAAGACACAAGGTTTTTCTGCCTGAGGCAAATAATTTGCTTAGTGTAGGCAGGAAATGTGCCATTTTTAAAGATGCACAGAGATTAAGAAATCCTTTCCTACTGGAAATGCAGTAAGTTAGTAAAGGAAGCTAAATAAATAAAGTTTTCACCTTCCCATCTATTACGCATATTTATGTGCATGAGTTGTTTGGCAAGATGCTCTTTCTTACTACATTTGAATGTGCATAGTACTTTTTCATTTTGTTACAGTATGGATTATACAGCATTTAATGCCTTATTGTGAATGGAGATGCACAAAACTCAAAATAATTTTAACCTTAACATGAAAACAAAGTTTTATTTTCATTTGTAGTTCAGAGGAAGATTCCCTTTGTATTTCTTTTTTTAATTGCCAGTTTTAATATTTATATATGAGTATAAATATTTAGGTATATAAACCATATGTTTATATGACATGTAGAGACTTTTACGCAAAAATAGTTTAAATTCTTGTGCATATAAGAGTCAGTTTCTAAAATATCAGAAAATATAAATAAGGACTGAGAAATCTCCTGATTGTATCTCCACAATAACCAGGCACATTAACTCATTGAATTATTTAAATGAAAATCAAGTGACAGCTTTGCCCAATAGGATCAAAAATAAGCATTTAAAGATTGAGTTAATTTTAGCATAGTACTTCTAAAGTAGAATACACACTGGTCTTCTGTATGCAATGGACTGGAGATACTGTATCCAGACATCAGAAGTACTTTGCATTTTCATAGAATCCATCAGGAATGTGGGACCATTGACAGCTGCTTTTCCAAGCTACATGTCTCACACTCCTTCTTAACTAGAAAATGACACTGAGACATTGGTTTGAATTCAGTCTGTTGAGCAACTTTTCATAGAGTTTCATACTCCTGAGTTTTGAGTCTGGAGAGGAAGCGGAAGAATGAATAGGATAGGTCTGGATGGATGTTCATCTTCCTTCATATTTTCTCCTGTTTGGAGCATGAATCTCTAACTACTCTCACTATTCTCACTTTCTCCCAGCAGCAAATCCTAAGTCAAGTTGCCTGTACTGTGTTTCCAACAGTGAAGTAAAAAATAAGCTTCATCAGAATAATCCTCCTACTGTGTTGGAGACAAGTAGATCCAGATCCTAGACCACATAGATAATTGCTGTCCCTATTAGTGCCTGTAGTATTTTCTTTGTAGTTTTCTTATTATTTACATTATCTTCCAGCTAGAGTCACCATTTCGAGAGAAATAGTGCCAAGGAAAGGCTTCCCAGTTGCATCTGTTAAGCCCTCACTAATGCTAAATCATGGCAATCATGATAAACTAATTGTAGGATGAGGTATGTGTTAGAGGAAAGAAAGAAAACTTGATGTGTAATAAGGTTTTAAAGGATACTTCGCTGTTGATTTTTAGTTGAAATTGAATGTTAGGGCCCTTGAATCCATCCGTTTCCCCATTTCAGAATGATGGGAATGCATTAGCTAATTGGCTTTTTATTCGAGAATGCAGTTGACATGTTTTTTTGAATTATAATCTGCAATTACATTTCAGTAGTTTAATTAATTCAAAATGGTTGAGAATAGTTCTAAGGTTTGTGGAAAGCAATGTAGTATGTGTATAGATTTTGCAAAGTAGTTGCTAAGCTTAAATGTTAGCAGACTTCTTATATACTGAAAAGTAACTTCTGTGTACAGGTATTTGGAAAAATTCTGAATAGTGAAAATACTCACAAAATACAGAACCACCATTTGTCTAAATGTTATCTCTTTTTGATAATTAACGTTATTCTTTAATGAACATTATATTGGCTATTATTTACCTGAATTAGCATAGCATTCAAATGCAGCAAAACATAATTTTTCTTCTTTTATCTCTAGCAATGGCAAGCCGGCAGGTAGACATCGCTACTCAAGGATGGTTCATTGGTCTTATGTGTGCTGTTGCTCTTCTGATCTTGATTTTACTGATTGTTTGCTTCATAAGGAGGAATAAGGGTGGCAAGTATCCAGGTATGCTATTTAACCAGGATAATAAAATTAATCTCTTGGTAACCCATTAAGATAGATCTCAGGCTTATTGGAAAATTACATTTGCTGCTTGTTTACATTTACGCTGTGCATATGGCAAATCAGTCTTATCATTTGGTGGGCTTGACAGGAGCCATCTGCCTATTGGTAGAAAATCTGAATCTATTTCAGCATTAGAGAAGGACCTTTTTCATCTCCCGAGGGTTGTATCAGTGCATGACCTCTCTAGAGAGGTTTGAGCTTTGTTTGGAGCATCACCACTAGTGCACATTCCACTTTCTGAAGTCTAATGCAAAATGGATTAAATCCACTAACACGAGTTGAGATAGAATTTATTTGGTCAGAAAGTCCAAATCATAGCCACTAGTTATTTTAAAATATGGAGAATGCATGCCACAGGACAAATCTCTTCATATTTTATTTTGTTTCAAATACCTTGTGTTCCTTCCCAGAATCTGTGTCATCTTCAGCCTCTGCAGTTTTGCAGCTATGTTTAAAGTTACCATTCTTCAGTTAGGCTGGAGTTTTTCTCTTTAATTTTTTTCTTTCTAAGACGAGATGTAGAATAAGCATTTTTTTAATGGTAGATCTAGGAATGGCCAAGTATGTTTAATAATTTTTCATTAAAAAATGGAACTTCATAATGTATGTATTCTATCAAAGCACACATCCCTCCTGGTGTACATATTACAAAAGGCATGTATATATGTGGACATACAGGTATCATGCTTGTCTTTCCCTGGTCTTACATTTCTTTCTACGGAGTAGTGCCATAGATCAGAGCTCTCTTGAAATGGATGGTGAGAGCCAGTTTGCACAGTACAGTCAGACAGGATCTCAGGGCAGTTGTTGAGGTGTGAGTGGCTGTGAATTAACTTCAAGTGAGCATCAAAGGATAATCTGATTTTTCATTCTCCTATTCTAGCTACAATAGAAAGTACAGTTGCTAAGTTTCATATAAAATCTTGATTTCATGAAAATGTTATTTTTTCCTACAGTTTGGAAATAACAGAAATATCCAGACTCTAGAATGCTTATTTGAAGTCAACTCAAATTTCTTGAAATTCATACTGTTAATTTGGGCATAAAAAATATGGATGCATTTAGAAAAGTACAAAATAAAAGTCCACACTTCATTTTATTTTCCTCTGCTTGTTTTTACCAGTGCACTTCTGAAAACTTAGTGTCAGGGAACAAATACTAAGAATTGTAGCTCTTCATCGGGAAATCTGCTGAAATAGAATAGTAGATTATTTTTATGAGAAAATCACTTTATTAAGTACAAGAACTCTACTGTGCCCAATCTGTTAGATTGTTTTACAGAGAGAATGAAGATTTGTAGTGACAGCAAAAATTAGGTAAGAGAAGTTTCTGTTCCAGCTGCCCATGCCAATGAAGAAATGAGATGATTAAGGAACACAGTCTTAAATAGAGTTGTATGAGAGGCTGAAGACATAATCTTAAGGTTTTTTCCCTAATATTTGGATTTTTTTATAGAGAAAATGAGATAACAGACGATATAGAAATGATTCAGGTGAAATGATGAAATTAAAAAGGGTAGGGAGGATGTGGAGTGAACCACCATCTACAGGAGGGTAAAACAGGTTTTGAGTAAAAGCGTAGTGATGGAGGGCAGTTGGATGCTAAGGCTGTCGTTACTTTGTGGATCCTTGATATTATGTCCTTGTTTTGCTGCTTCTGCAGAATTATTATTTGTAAGGTACAAATTTTTTTATGCACAGATACATATGCATATACACACACATATATTTAAAGGTGGAGCTGAAGCATTTATAAGATTTCCAGAATCAGTATGTAATGGTGTTTATAGCAGTGACTTTGTAGTTCTTGGGTCATTGCAAATGTACTGTTCCACAAAGGGAAAGCACTAAATTATGAAATCTATGAAAGTTTAAGTTATGAACTCTTTCATCATAGTTTTTGCATGTCATCTTGAGGTTGCCTGTGGTTTGTAGAAAGTAATCAATTACTTCAGTATGAAATTATAGCAGCCTGATATGTCTCAAGGTGTTATGCATTATGCAGTTATGGACTCAGTAAACACTGTCAGGAATGATTCATATCCTCTTAAATAATGGCACATAAATCAGTGATGTACAAATAAAGTGTGGAAAGTACCAGAGTAAAAGACAAGAGATTGTGTATTGGATTATATAACTATCTGATAGACAAGGGAAAGATTTGAATAGATGCCAAACAAACAGAAATGAAAAGGCAAAGGGAAGAACCATAAATATAGATCTTATAGTCAGGATATTGTTTTATCCTGTCCACGCTCTTAACTTATAGGAATATACATCATCTGTAAATATCTGACTCAGGTGCTAGAGGGTTTCTGTGTCAATGTGCTATATTTATTATCCTTTAGGGACAAGTTATATGCCTGGATTTATTCCCACCAATGAACAAGGATTAAACCTAAAACCAGAATGTGCAAGAGATACAATTTTGTAAAATTTAGGTTCCTGTGTATATGACTTTGCATTGGGTTTGTTCATGTTGTAGAAAAGAAGACATTAACAAAACCATGCCTAGTATTTTGAGAATTATTTGTAATAGAAAAAAATCTAAAATTCTCTGGAGGCTTACGACATGAAATTAAAGCAGAAAATGCATAAACCAGCAGAGAACAAAGCTGAATCTGAGTCAGTTTTATCAATCAGTATGAGATGAATATGAAGAAGAAATAGAAAACATTGCTAAGTAGAACTAAATAATTCAAATTTGATTAAACAATAACTCTACTAATAATTTAAGTAAATAAGTTATTTTAGTAGGGTTTTTAACAATTTTTCTCTCTTTAATGCTAGAAATAAAAGAAAGAAAAAATTCTGCCACATACAATCATACTTGAATGAAAATAAAATTCCGTAACTAATTAACAGATCTTTTTATTGAAAGAAAAAAAAAAAAGCAGTAGCCTAAGGCCCCAATTAAAAAAATTATTCAAACCTCATTCCTGCCAAGTATGATCATTTTGAGAAATTAAGGTCTTAGACTTTCTTATCTTGCAGTTTCATGATAAAAATTACTATTTCAAATATTTTAGTGAAGGAAAAGGAGGATGCACATGCTGATCCAGAAATACAACCTATGAAGGAAGATGATGGAACGTTTGGGGAATACAGGTGAGCAGCTGATGTGGTTTGTCATGTTCACTGTTCATGTCACACATGTATTGGATATAGTATCACACTTATTAATTTAAGACTAACTCTTTTTTTCCATGTCAAAGATTCTGTATCCAGTGTTATTTAGAACTAAAAATAGCATTTCAACCACACCATTAGAAAAAAAAAATACCCAAGCTTAGGATAAGCCATTTGCTAATGCAAGGTGAAAACCAGATTCAAACACAATTGTATGTGTTTGAAAGTCAAAGCGTGGAATCTTTATTTACAAAGCCATCTTTCAGATAGTTCAAATGTCAGATACAGTGTCCTTTCAGTTAGGGCACTATGTTGAGCAGTATAGTTTTTGAAAATAAATTTCTAATTGAAGCCTAATAAAGACAATCTTGTGTTGACTGGAAAACAAATGCATTTAAAATAGCTGCCAGTACTAACATCTAATCCAATAACAAAGAAGTGGTTGATGTTGTACACAGAGGTAGAAGAAGTGTCCTGCAAGAAAGCAAATCTCTCTTTCATGTATTTCAGTACAAGATATATAGCAAGCAGCTTCAAAGCATGCAACACAGCTCCTATTCATGACTCTCTTCCTTTATAGTAAATGCAGTCTTGCCAAATCTGGCATTACCAAAATCATGCCTTGGCAAGACTATTCATAACAGCTATGAATATAGCTTATTAAATAAGCAGTTTATTTGGTTTTTGAGTAGTAAAAAAATATGTTGTTTTCTAAATAGGTCACTATGATTATATTTTACATGGTGTTGCAATAGATTTTATAGTGCATTCCTCTGTCAAAAAGCAGTGTAGAAGTCCTTTATTATTTAGAAATGTACATAGTAAAAGCAGATTTTTTTCAAGAAAGATCTACTCTATTGCCAGAGCTTCTTCAGAGAAGGAAAAGGTACATCTTGATCTGACAGGAATAGATCTACAGTTCTGAATGCTAAGGAGTAGTTTCTGTTAATTTTTCTTTTATTAAAAACAATATACTCCATTCTTAGGTTAATGAGTTCAGAATAGTATTTTATTTAAGCTGTAAGTACATATGAATTACCTAAATTCAATTGATAAAAAGGGAAGTGTGAAGCAATCTTTGGAAGTAGAGTTTTTAAAGTACAGTATAAGTTCTCCTGGGAAGCCTAGTTTGTATACTCCTTTATTGCTCCACTGGTTCTCGATACTTGGAACTTTCAGCAGCAGAAACTGACCTTTGTACAGAATTTTACAAATGACATGATCTCAATACATGTTTTCTCAGGCCTGGAATAAATATTCAAGCCTGCTTTCATGTGTGACCTGTAGCAAGATTTGGATTTATGTCTCCATATTTAAGTGGCTTGAGTTAATTTAAAGAATGATCTAGAGCTTTATTAAATTATTTTATGATGCATTTGTTCACTCGTCTGGTGAATATTGGCAGATGCATGGCAAGCTTTCACAGTTGTTCACATGAAATCCATTCTATGTACCCTGCGAAAACTCCTTTTTAAAATGTATTTCTGTGTAATTAGTCTATATTGGGCTTTCCTCTTTTTTCCTTAGAGACAGGGCAGGAGCAGCAACCAGTCAGATTACAGAAGATACCTTGTCATCCTCTCTGCAGCCCAGCATCACTGCAGTCACTCAGTTCCCAGTTTGTCTGCCTCACATGATGTGGTGCTTCTTTGAGGAAAAAGGGTATAGGGTTTCCCTTGGAAAAAAATGTAATTTTTGAAAAATCTAGGAATTCGAGTATTTTGAACTTTTTTCATCACTTCAGGTCCATGTCTGCTTGGACAGGAAAGAAACTGGACAAGGAAAAGAAAAGAAAAGGTAGCTGTGCCAATTCTCCTGAAGCAGACCCTGTCTTTACCAAAGCAAAGTCTGTGAGATCTGACAGATCCAACTTCTTCAGAAGGTCAGGGGATCAATACTCCAGCACCAGATCAGAGACCTCCTACTCCAGGAGGAGGGCTAGGCAGTCTTCAGAGCTTACAAGGGTTAGTTCTTTCTCTGCTTCCCTCTGCCGAGAGGAAAAGAGGTCAGACGAATGGAAGTACAGGCATGGCTCTAGACATCCTGCTTCTGAGCAACAGATAATGGGGTCGGAGGAGGGCTCAGATTCTCAGGCAGGACAGCCACCCCTTTTCCAGCAACCCCTCAGCTGCAACTCAATCGGTGGCTTACTGGCAAGGCAGCATTCTTCTCTCCAGCACTGGTGCAGCCAGACCCCAGACTGCAGCTCAGATTCAGAAGACACTCAGAGCTCCTGCCACAGGAAGGTAAGACCTTCTACTACTACTCACTTCTCCGAATCTGAAAAGAATTCTCTAATGAAATCTGTAATCTTGCCTGAGCTGGCCACTGTCTTAAAGGATGCTTTGACAGCAGCCAGACAAAGCATAGCGTCTGTGGCACAGGCTAGGTCCCATTCAGTAAAGCATCCCAGGGTACCAATTGCAGAAGTTCCGCTGGTTCCTTTAGAAGCATCTGGGAGCAGTCCCCAGACTTCTGAGTCTGATCATATGGACAGTTTAAAACATCAAATAGCTTCTGGGAAGGAGATGTCTGAGGCTGACCTGGAGGTTGAATCAGCCCCTGAAGATGGGGAGGTGGCATCTGAGTCCCCTACAGAAGATCCAGAAGGAGCAGATCCTCTGCGTAAATTTGACATGGAGAATCAGAATTACCTGTTTGAACACATAAAGAGAGTGCTAATGCTAAAATCTTCCAAATCTGAATGTGCTTCAGAAGAACTGCTTATCCCCTCTGAAGAAAGCAAGGTAGATAATGCCCTTCCTATCCATTCAGCTGTGGAAGATCTTGTCTGCAGGATTTGGGGAAATCCGGAAGCCAAGCATGAAGCCCCATCAGTCCTACGTAAGCTCTATCCTTTTCCAGTGGATAAAGCTGCTTTGTGGGGGAACTTGCCTGAGGTAGACAGAGCATTGGTTACTGGTGATTCTGTACTGTCAGTGCCTCATAATGCAGATGCTCTCCCTAAAGATCCTACTGACAGAAAGATTGAGGAAGCCATTAAAAGATCTTTCAAGTTAGTTGCAGCCCAGCTTGGAGTATCTATCTACTGCACTTATGCTTCTAAAGCTTTACTAATATGGTTAGAGGGAGAACGAGCCAGATTCAGAAAGAAATGGGTCCCATCTGGTGCCATGCAGAAGAAACACAGGCTGTGTAAAATTGCAGCTAATTTTATCCATGATGCAGCTGAGGATTCTCTTAGACTCACTGTTAAAAATGTGGCATGCCTCACTGTAGCCTGGAGAGCTCTATGGCTGCGTCCTTGGAGCTCATTGCGAGGTCTGAAATATAAACTGCTGTCTTTACCATACACAGGGGGCAAGCTGTTTGGTGAATCCTTAGTCCAGATCATGAAGGATTTCTCAGAACACAAACACTCCTTACGTCAGATGAAAAAAAAGAGCTCTGCTGGAAGCTCTTCCTGTTCTCCTCACAAGTGTCTGAGCTCCTTGCGTTCTCCTCCAAAGTTCAAAGGAGGCAAAGGAAAGTATAAGGTCTCACAGTCATTTCATGCCAAGTACGAAAAGACATCTCACTTTCAGAGAGATACCAGACCATCAAGAGGAACTTTCTAAGAACATAGACTTGCTTCCTAGTTTCTCAGGAACTGAGAAGAGTGAAAGACATGGAAATGTTTCAATATTTCGGGACAAACAAACCCAGTGCTTAGAAAATAAGTTGTTTCAAAGTAAAATTTAAATTATGAAGTTACTTAAATCTTAATGACTAATTACAATATTCTAGAGAAATCATTGCTCTCAGTTTTAGGGGAAGACTTTTTCACATTTCATTTCTAGGCTTCCTAGTGATCTTTTTTTGTTTGAAGTTTTGGACTTCTAAACTTCAACTAAGATAATTCTTTCAGTTGGCTGGTCTGCAGGACCAGACAACATCAGATTTTTCTGCCATATTGATCTAGTGAAGGAAGTAATGCTTTAGGAAATGCAGGTGTTCAGGAACATGGAATGATTGTGGATTCCTGTGACTGGATGGATTGCTTCATTTTTACATAAGAAGGGAAAACAAAACAGTGCCTCTGTAGCAATCTACATTGCATTCTCAGTGGTTTTCTCAGTTGTAGACGATTGAGAAAGTAAATTGTAGACAGTCATTTTCTGCACCAAGAAACTGCAAGAAACAGAATAAGTACCACAGATGTGTGTTGAAGTCAGTGTAGGTGTATAAATAAGCCAAAATATTCCTCCTGGTCCATAAATTGAGAGTAATTAAGAAGTTAGGACAGCTACAGACCTGTGGGTTCATGGGCAGGAAGATTGGAAGCAAGCGGCTGCAAGGGAAGGACAGAACTCCAGTGGTCTGTAGAATGTTCTTAGGAAGACAAAACAGGAGAAGGCAACTACAGTAGTAGGATTGATAATGTCATTACACAGGATTTTTGCGCATTTTGGTGAATTATTTTGCCTCTTTTCTTCAATATTTTTACACACACTATTTTTCCTAGAAATTCTAGGATTTTCTGCGAGACACTGTGGCATAGAGTTCTGGGATTGCTAGATAGTATATTACTCTTCCTTCTTCTTCTTCTGAGTTGATTAACCATGAAAATAAAGTTTTTAACTACAACTTTGGGGTTTTTTCTCTTGTAGTTACTTAACTTGAAGCTTAGGTGTGTTTCCACAGGGACCTAGCCATGATTTGTACCCAGGACTGTAATTCTAAGCTTGGTCCCTTCCAGAACAAGTGATTATCTCTATGGACTGACTGCCCAAAGAACTGAACAGTCAAATTGGATTTGGCAGTTGTCTTACTGTATTCTAATATACACACATGTGCTTTCTTTGACAATCCTTGTTTTATTTCTTAAATACTTGTATGATTAACAACTTTTTCAACACACTGCTTTTTAAAGCCAGAGCTTCAATCACCCAGTTTTTCTAGCTTCTGCCAGGATTGAAGATTGATTATTACAGAGATGTTAATGTTAATCAGAAGATTAATATAGGTTAATATTGCTTAAGTCTTAGCTAAATAAGAATTAAGAAATAGAAAAATGGTTTGAAGTCTGGAATGACTCTAATAATATTAAGACTCACAGTCCTAATAATTTGGGAGTGTGAGCAGAAAGCTGTTAGGTATAGGGACAGATTTTCCTGGAGTATGCAGGGAAGTCATAGCAGAAGGTATTTCAGTGTTTTACCTGATTGCTTTTGCTTAAACATTTCTGGGCTATTGACCTGAGGTCACAGAAAAAGGAACTTACTGCCAGCAGGTTTCATTTTCCGCATCCACTTTCTGTGTCTCATAGCCCAGAATGCTTTACCCTCTTTGTTTCATGTTGCCTTTCACCTGACAGTTGTGCTGCAAGGAAAAGTAGTATATTGCTAACCATATATTGAGTCTTTTTGCATGTCTATGAATGTGGCAAAGTTTAGTTGGGAACTAGTTGCCTGCTGGACTGCAGAGGCATCGTAAAAGTGTCTTCCCCATTCTGACTGGTTGCTGCATGTACCCATATCTAAGGAAGAAAAATTGAAAAGTTGAAAGAAGAAAGGAGATTTCAAGGTACATATTTCTTTCAATAACTGATAAGCTTGTGAAATTACTTTTTTTAAACAAATAAATTTGTACTATGCATTATGTTATTGTTATCTTCATACTCCTTATCTCTCTTAATAATTAGCTTCAATTTTGATATGTGTTTCATTAAACTAAGAAGAAAAAGAGACATTAATATAATAGTAATCGTTAAGTATTAATATTCAAATCATACTTTTAGAGTATGCTTTAATATGAAACACTTGTTACTGAAAAGAAGAGTATATGGTACATATAAGTACTTTTTATCAAAAGGATTGGTACATACAAGTCTTCTTTGAGAAATTTTCATCCTTAAAAGATAGTAGTATGGAATTTATTTAAATAGCAATAAATAATAAAAGTATGACTACACTTAATTTCCACGGCTCTAAATAAAGAATTCATACCTATTCTCACCTCATGTTTGGTTCCCTTCCAGTATTGTTTTCTGACTATTAATTATATTCACTGCATAAATGACACTTTTTAAAAAACTTCTTCAATTTCCTACTGAAATTTTAGTCAACACAATTTGCACTTTATTCTTATATCACAGTATTGCACTAGGGACATAATAAAAGTCAGCAAACAAAACCACAAACAGAAACTGAAAGAAGCTATGATTCATCCTGATTGCATTTTGGAATAGTTGTATGAACAATTGTAAGCAAGGTTGGCAAACCTTGTTTGGTGCAAAATTTATGGCTTTTCCATGTTTTGGCAATATAATATTATATATTATACAGCCTAAAGTGTTCTATAGCTCTCCCTAATGTAATTGAGCAGCTTTTGCAGTTTGCTTCCTAGCAACAAACAGGTAACACATTCATTTCACCAGAGCACTAGAGCTCCTCCTCTGTTTTGAATCTCCATGGTAACAAAAGTGTTGTCCAAAACATTGGTATGTTCACTTTTTTTCCACTTCTCCTATTTGTTTGGGGTTTTTGTCTTTCTTCCTCAATTTCTTTCTATTCCACCCAAAACACTGTGTTCATCTAAGGGTTAATAATCCAGTTTGATACAGAAAATATGATACCATGACATATATTTTCTTTTCTGAACTAGGAGTGCAAAGCATCTTGGGTTATCCCACTTGTTTTTCTGATGCCAGAATCATGGCAGAACCTTTTTCTAGACTTATATAGTGCAACAAGTGAAGGAATCCCTGGGTTCAGATTTGATTTTTGTATTTGCTGTGACTGTGCTCTCACACCAGTGCCCACCTCTGTGCAGATACACTCATGAGTAAATCTGCAGGTTTTTTTGCTTTTAATTACAGGGATAGTAGAATTCACATCCTGACTAAAATATAGAAAGATCTTATACATAATGCAACTGTGTAAGTACTTCTTCACTGTTTGTCTTATAAATAAATTTTGTTTGCCAGAATATAAATAAGCAGAAGTTCTCATACTAAGATTTTTCTAAATTGTAAAGGCAAATCAAGCTTTTCATTGGATTAAACACAAAAATGTTGCTATTTTTAATACAGTAGCATAGTACAGTAATTTCACAATTATAAGCCACACCTTTTTCATTGAAGAATCCAGCCTACCCCAGTAGTGCAGCTTATATTCAGGTGCGGCTTATCTATGGACAAATCCCAGTGAAATGCCAGTGAATTACACTGGCTAGGGTCATACTTTAGAATATTTACATGGAGATTCATAAACAACTGGAATATGACACGATTGCAATTTTATTTTCATTTCTGCATATTATGGTGTAAGGAATTATGAAGTTATTTGCCTGAAATTAAACAATAAACCATATGCCAGTGTTCTTTCCATAACAGTGTTACCCATAAAACAGATCTTGCATGGGACTAGGAGTGGTTACAATTTCAAAAGGAGGGCCTGGCCTTCATTTGACTCATACAGCCTGTTTTAATCACTATTAATACTTTCTGATGGGGAGAAACTACATTATGTATTAAATATTCAATTCCATCTTTAACCTTTTAAATATAGGGTCCTTCCAAAATGAACTCTCTTCAGTAATGTCTCTGTAATCTGCTTGTGTTCACAGTGTTATAAATGTTTTCATTTTGTTACTGGATTATTGAAATTTTGGAGTACAGTCTTCTAAATGTTAGTGGCCTGTATGTTTGCAGAACCAGTAGCACAGATCAATGACAGACATTTATCCTCGTGCCTTGTACACAGCAATAAGTAGAACATCAAGCCTGATACAGCCACATTCAGAGGTTTTGCTTTTGTGTGCTTTGAGCATGAAGATTCTCTTACATGTAAATAAGAGAGATATTCCTACCACTTTTTTTTTTCTGGTGTATATGCAGAATGATAAAATCCCTGGTATGCTTTTTCTGTAAGTAGATGTGTATTAGAGGTGGCCTTCTTTTAAAATTTAATAACTTAGTATTTTCCAAAACAAAAAAAAAAGGTGATGAGATGAGGAGAAACAGCTTGACAGAAAATGGGTGTGATGGTTTTCCAGCAATAGTGTCTCAACAGGGCTTTTTGGTTTTGATTTTTTTTTTGTTGACTATATGATGTGTGGCTTTGTACATCCTACATAATATACAGCTATATGGTTTCTCTGAGTGTTCAAAGATATTAATTAGGAAAAAATGCATTATTTGAAGAACTAAGATGATAGGAATTAGAGGGTTAAATTAATTTGCTGAGTATATATTCAGCATAGTGTTCTAGAAATTGTGAAATGTAATTTTGTTTCTTTAATATTTTATATGTGTTTCTTTATATTTCCCATAAGCTGTGAATCTAAATAAAAACCCCATGCCACTTCCTTTTTTTGTACCCTGTATGTAAATGAAGTCACATGTTCTGTTTAAGACAAGGTAAGTAATTGCATCCAAAAGTGCAGCTGGCAGTAGGGGGTTTCAATTAAAAATGCTTTGGAGCTGCTGCTGAAATCTTCATTTTGACACTGAAGTGCAGTGTAAAGGATTCTGAAAAGAACCCAACTATATCTATTTCATGAAATACAAGCCTATCACAGCTGCAAATTTTTTGAGGATGCTGTTGGTGCTGCAGCTCTTCCACTGACAAAGAAAAGACCACAGTACTTTGCTACAGAGATCTCTACTGGCCTTTCTTTCCTTTCCTTTTTCTGTTGTCCTCCAAATCACCATCATCATTGTCAGAACATTATCAGTCATGGAATAGGGCAGGGAGATGGATCTGATAAGAAATGAAAAAGAATGAACATGCTTTCAACTCCTCAGTTCCAGCTACTGTAAGCTAAATTGTTGCTTTGCCTGTAATACAGTAAATATTGTAGCAATTTTAAGAGCAACTTATTATTGATAAAATACTGATCACTATCAGGATATGGACTTTGCTTTTCTTCTTAGGCTATTTTCATTTGTTTCTTCTGCACCCTTTTAATGGAATATGTAGGTCTCTTGAAAGGTAAGGTTGAAAATTGCAAGTCTGGCCTGCATTATGTAACAAATTATTTGAAATGCAGCACTTTTATTTTCTTTATACTAGTAAAGAAAATCAATATATTTCATTTAACCAAATTCATTCTTCATTCATTTTCAAGGAGTCAAAGAAATTAAGAAGTTTAACAGACTAACTTCACGGCATATCATAAGCTTGTTACTTTGGAGAACAAACAAATTATTTTTTTATAACTTTACAACCAACTTCTTAATGCTTGCAGTTGCATCTACATGGCCTTCAAGCCAAGGGCCCAGGTCTTATCAAGGGAAAGTCATGCACGATGGGAAAAAAAATTTACAAGAAACCACTACTCCCCCTCCCTCCACTGAAGACATTTGCTGTTTAAACCATTCTTACCCCATGTTTTCATGTGAACTGCATCATATTGATTTATCTCTACAATGTGATGTGTGTTTACTAAAGGATTATAGGGCTGCACACATGCTTTTCATAAACTCTGCATGCATGGCTGATTTTGTCTTAATAGTACATCAGTTAATCCCATGTTTGTTTTGTTTGTGTCTCCAGCGATGCAGAGGACCATAAACCTCTAAAAAAAGGAAGCCGGACACCTTCAGACAGAACTGTGAAAAAAGAAGACAGTGATGATAGTTTAGTTGACTATGGAGAAGGTGTAAATGGTCAATTCAATGAGGATGGCTCCTTTATTGGACAATATAGTGGTAAAAAAGAGAAAGAACCTGCAGAAGGAAATGAAAGCTCTGAGGCCCCTTCTCCTGTAAATGCCATGAATTCATTTGTGTAACCACAGAACTTGATCCCCTTGTATCTTCAGTTTGTTTAATGCACTTGTACATCCTCCTTCTCGTACTATGAACACACAGGTAACGGAGCTCCTCACCACCAGATGTTAATGCTATGAGAATGTGCAGGTTACCAGTACACAGCATAATGACACAATAAGTGGTATGTTACTATGAATCAAATTAGAAAATTCAAATTTTGTTCAAAACTTGAGTATTTTTACTTTTTTTTTTTTTTAAAGGAACTGACACAAACAGTAACGTTAACTCGTAATTTTATTTCCTGTTGAAAATACAGTAATAATGCATGGCAAAAAAACCCCCCTACACGACTTACAGATAATCTCGTGTACACTATAAAAACATGGTTTGACAATTTGTTATGCAGTCTTCAGCAGAATCCCTGGATATGAATTCCGTTCTCATTGTCAGAGTGTAATAGTAGTATTATATAGAACTTCAATGTCTTTGTGGACATTGTTGTGAAATTGGTGACTTAATGTCTAGCTATCATATGTCTTTTTGCAAGACAGTTAGGAACAGTATGTACAGTATATAATTGCTAAATGATTTAAGTATGACACTTGCATTTGCTGATGCTTAATGAGACCCTATTATCTGCTCTTTGCTCCTATTACTTTATAGCCTTTTTAATCTATCGAGTATTACAGCAGTACAGTGTTCTATTTTTACATCAAAACACATTGAATTGATTTTAGGGCATAAAAGATATGCATTGCAATGCATTTTGGAATTTGTACAGTCACTGAAAGAAAAACTTTAAAAATGAGGGAAAATATTCCAGAAAACAGGGCAAAGTACATTCAGTGCCTTTATACAATATGCATTCCGTAATGCGCTGTACTACTAAATCAGTTGGTGCAGTAAACTGTGATTAGCAGACTACTGTCATTGCCAAATAAAGGAAAAATGTGAAGAAAAAGAAGTGTTATGAAACTGTTGTGCTAAAAATGGGAAGTTTAAAATGTTTTAAATTACATGAAGAAGAGTATGATTTTTTTCCCTTTAAAAAAAGCTTTCTACACAATTACAGCACAACATTTTTTCATGGCCTTAGAATACTTAAAATGAAAATGAACAGACAAACAAAAATCCCCAAACACAAGCAGAGTTAAATTATTTACCAACATAGCAAGGTATAAGCTCTTGTAAAATAAATCATTAAAAACCCAAACCAGCTGACCCCATCGGTGAGAGCACATTTCTCTCTCTGTCCCAGCCTGATCATGTGGCAGCTTTATAATTATCTCCAGCCTGAAGCAGTGTGGGAGTTATCACCTGGAACCACAGCATTCCATCTGACAAGTGCTAATACGGTTTATTGGTAAAGGATTACCCTTATCGGTTAAAATATTATTTTCTCGCATACTATATCAATCAGATGTTTACCTCCAAATATAAATTTTTATAACAACCTATGGTTGAAGGAATGCTCAGTTTCATTTGCCAATAAATTGGTTTTTCATAACTTGCATCAAGTTTAATTTTAAGTAAGCTTTTTATATGTAGATATTTTGTTGAATTTGTAAATACACTTAAAGCGTAGATGCTATATGCTTCTAGGTGTTACAGACAAATAAACCAAGAAAGCTTATGTTGTACTGTGTAAGAAGTACTATAGCCAATCGTGTGCATGGTATTTTAAAGCATCTACTTTTTTTTTCTTTTTTTTTTCTTTTTTTTTTTTTGCTGTGAAAACAAAATAGTGATTTGCTCATTTACTGCAGATTCCAGCTGAACCATTCAGAGCTTTTGCCAGTGCACTACATTAGCCCATAGGACACCTTGCAGCTTTCATGTATATATTGTAGGTAAAGCACAACTCAAGTAATCCCAAATGTAACCCACCTGTAATAAGCTTTGTTTGCACCTTTGAGCTTTCCATTGGTCACTTTTTTTAATGGGAACTGAAATACGAAATGGATAATATGAACATTGATTACAAAGCACAAAGACAACATTTCTTCACAGGATTTACCAATGGTTTTGGTAAAAAGAAATATAATTTTACTCTTATTTAATTGTAGATGCTGAATTATCTGTGCATGTGGGGGTAAACATACAGGCTCACTTCTGTAATAGTGCAACAGATTTTGTATTAAAAATAAATGTGGTTTTAAAATTTCCCTGTTTGTTCTGTTTACACAAGCAGTAAAAATCACATTGGATTCATCTTGTAATTAAGCATTCAAAGTTGAAAAACAGCGTGAAAGAACTCTGACAGAAGTTGTTCCCATGATGTTACAGAACTTCCATTACTGCCACCAAATTATGTACAGAAAGTTGCATACCTTCACATGCTACTATTTGAAAAAAATGGTACATTTGTCTGACCATTTCCTATTTGCATTTCTACTATTTGCATTTTACTTCATTGGATGTTTCTATTATTTATTTAGTCATACTACTGCAAAGAAAAGAACTGAAACAGTCATGTTCCATACCTGTAAGAGGGAATAAGAGAAAGGAAGAATGTTGATTTGAAAGTAAGAGCCCTCTGATAGGCTCCCAAATAAGGATTTTGTGTCCTAAAGGAATTGTATGATATACAAATTTATGGTTATCTGTTTTTAAATAGTATATGAAGTGAGGAATTTTTAGTTATCATCTTTTACAGTACACAAAATCCATTGCAATGCTCTTTTCATATCTTCTCTGTTCTATATGTGAATGGAAATAGCCTAGGCAGGAGGCCAGCTGTTCTGCATGAAAGACTGCAGGAGAGCCATGGATTCCAAGAGATGCAGGTGCTTCAGGAGATATATCCAAAAGTTGATGTGTGGGCATAATGCTTGAAAGAGGGATCTTCACATTGAATCAGAAGCCATTCTGTCAGCCTTTCCATATGTAATTGGAAACTCCTGGATATTTCAGCTCCTGTCATCTGCACAGACTCAGCTCTGGCACTTCTATCTTCAAATATCTTCACACTATCTTCAGATATTGGCTGCCTTGGTTTTTGTACAGGTATCTGTTGATTTTTGCAGCAATGTATATTCTCCGGGAGATATGAAATACAGCTGTTTCTGTTTTAATTAAAGAATATTTCCTGAAAGGAGGGGTCCGAGTTCCCTAGCCTTAGTTGGGAAGGATTTAATACAGTCACAATTTCTGGAGACACACAAATGTTATTTGTGCATGTTCCCCCAAGTGTACTAATACGAATAGTTGGTGCATTTTCCTTTTACTGATATACTTTTGCTTTTGATTTTATTCTCACTGAAGTGATTGTATTAATCCTGAGGGAATTAAAGAAGATACCCCAATGGTGATTTTTTTGTATGTATTATCCTATTGTTTCAAAGAAAATACAATTTCCTCATGGTTCCATGTAGCAAAACGGCAAAAGATTTGGGAACCAAATTATCTTTTCATGATGTCCGGTCTATTTTAAAACAGAAACCCTAGGAATTATATATGAACAAATACTATCTACCATACAGAATTTTCTTCTTTTCTGAAAAAAAAAGTGCTGGGTAGAAAAATCAGGAGGAAGATGAAATTCCAGTAATTTCTGAAAAGCAATTTTCCTTTGCTGTGTTTCTGTCCCACTCCCTCTCTGTTTTTCCCCTTCATCTACCTTAGGAAAAGATGTTTCACAGAATTGGCAGAAGCAGCAACTGGTTTTGTGGGAATGTGGAAATAACTGAATGTGCTACTTGTAGGAATTACCCCCAAATAATGCCCCTAAAGTGAAAATAAATCCAACTGACCATTATGCTTTAATCTCTGAAGGGATCTCTGGCTGCTCTTTGTACATGAGAAGTAGAAACTTCAGACCAAACTGTCAAGATAAATACATGTCAGCAGGACAGTGACAGACAGTAGATGTGATCCGTTGTGACTGTAAGTGAGGAGAAAAATGGTGATCCCAGTGTTCTCATTAATTTTGGCAGCAAAAATATACACACAGTTTCTTACTGTGCTCACATATAAATGAGCTGGTAAAAAAATTGTGATCATGTTCAATACCAGAATGATAGATTCTGCATTTGGGGTTGGAGAAGTTTTCCCTATTGTGAATTTGGCAGCACTGGCTTTGTCCCTCCAGGAAAGCTGCAGAGGATAAATTTGAAGCCAGCTGGCAAGTAATAGGTTTGCACATGTTTAAATTGGAGAGAGGCAGGACAGGAGACAGCTCCTGTCATCTGGACCCAGCCAGTCTTTTGACCTGTTTTGTCTTGCCCCAAGGCTCTCAAGTAAAATAAAGAAGTTTTGAAAGTAGTGTGGTTTCTCTGCCAGCTGAAAAAAACTCCATGGCATCATGTCAGAAATCTAAGTCACTGCTTAGATTTAATTCTTCCTGACTTTCTATCACATTTTGGATATAACTGATGAGGAGAAAACATACCTGGTCAATGCTGTACAAATATGGGTTTCAGACCTGAACTTTCAAACAGGGAAAGTTTAGACAGTCCAATTCTGGTAATTTTTAAAAATTACCAGGTCTTATGCTACATTGAGGAATTAAATACATTTACCTTTGACAGTAAACTGTACTTGATATGTATCTTTCAGAGATTGCTGCTGTATTTCCCATGTCCTAAGACCTCAGAAGAGGGATGCTTTGGCTTTGAAACCAAACATCTTACCTGAGAGAGGATAGCAGCCCACTCCTCTGCCTCATGTTTGCAAAGATCTAAAGGGTTTCAAGAACTCACAGGACTAAGGGAACAAATCAGTTTTCTAAATGGCAATGTTCAGGATATATTTCAAATGGGTGTTCTGTAATACATGTACTTTAGTGAAAGAGAGTTATGGTCATGCTGGCATGAAAGGTTTGCCTGTCTGGTGTGGCAAGAAGGGGCAGTGAAAATGAAACTATTGGGACAGAGAAAATGCAAGAAAAAAGGTGTAATATCTTGGAAAGAGTTGAGAAACAGCCAGTAGGATAGCTGGCCTGAAAGGCAAAAAGAGAAAAACAGACAAATGGCAGAGGCAGCAGGAGCCCTCGCTAGTGTGGAGCAGCACAGCCTGCAGGGTGCAGATCAGATTATCTGTTGGTGACAAACAGCATAAAATAGATCAATCATTCTTCTTCCAGATTTAAAAAAATAAATAAATATTTAATTAGTTATTGTTCTAAGAGACTTAGAAAGACTTACCAATCTTAAAAATGTCTGTCAAACAATTGAAAATTGCCAGGAAATTTTTAGATTTAGCATAGGGGAAGTACAAACCAGCTGGACAATCAAACACAAATCAATTGCTTTAATTTCCTTATTTTTAAAAGTAAACTAAAACTATCTTCTGGAAAGCACCTGGTTTCTACAGGTAAAGGACAAGGCAATCGAAAGAGATCCTTTCCCCTTTTCTTTGGAATTTGGCTAGTGTTATTCCAGTAATATGAGGAAGGTAGATATTTTCCTAGCTGTTGATAAGGAAAATACAAGGGAACTGTACAAACTGTTCGGAAGATGAAGAACCTAACAATGAGGACTCCAGACATGGAATACCAGAATTAATGTTTTTAAAGAGATTCTTCAAGAATAATACTGAAGAGAGGAAGAAATAAAAAGACAACCAATTGCAACAGTTTCTGGACAAGTCAGAGGACAGATGAATGTGAAAGAATGCTGACATGGTCAGGAATACTTCCAGTAAGAAGAGGGAAAATGGCCTTTGCTAGGCTATGTGATGGCCTGTAGGCACAAATACCACATTAAGAAGCACAAGAAAACTGGTTACCCTGCCTATAAGTGAATTCTATAGCTTTAATTTTCCAGCAGTACACAACCATAGTTTTTTGTATAATTATATAACTTGAACAATTAGCCAGCAAGAACTTATATTTAGCTGAGATTGATTTTCCTTCCTGTGCTTTTCACTACAGGTCCTTGGTTCCAAAGTTTTGCTTTAATAAGGAAACAGCCTGTGCTGTTCTATTACAATTAGGCAATGACCATAAATTTTATCAAAAGGGAAACTCACATATATTTTTCTAAAACAAGCTGATTTATCTCTTTTATAAGGAGAGGCAGACAAGTCTTCAGTCGCTAGCATTTAAGTAACAACTGGCCACTAGAGGGAAGTTACCATTGTTGGTTAGCAGAAGCCTGAATAGCTTAATTTCACATCCCATGTTAATGGATATAAATAAATGTGACTCTGTGTGTGTGTGTGTGTGTGTGTGTGTGTATCTATATATATAAAGGCACTATCAAATAGTGGTTAAAAAGAATAAGACACGGGTTCATAATAATTACTTGTTTTGTGTAACACATTAATTCTGTTTGTCTATGCAACAATGACCTTATTCTAATTCAGCTATTTGTTATCACGGTTGTAAATTGCAGGGACATTTGAGGCAGAATTCCTGCTTGAAGAGTAAACTGGCAAGAACTATGGGTCAGGGATGCTTGGTCTGAAATTCAGCAGATAGCTCTGTCCCAAAGGCTTTTTCAAGTCAGAATCAGAAGCCAGACAAATGTCTTGCTAGGCTGTCCGTTCCCAGATATGTGTCTGCCGGTATGTGTGCCTGGCAGCAGTACAATAATAAAGATTTTAAAAATGGTGTTGACCTGGTTGGTGTGCGGCCAACTAGCTCAGCTTTTGCAAATCATGTGAAGCCTACACTGCCACAATGGGTTCAAAAAGGACCTGCCTGGTGCTGTTGAACCTGTGCAACTGGAGGGGCCAGGTTCCCATGAGAAGTCCAGGAGTGCAGCCTGGCTGGGCAATGTGTAGGGCAGCAGTTCATCTCACTGAAATACTTGATCTGTTTTTGAATTTGTGAGGATTGCCCTTAATCTCTGTGTCAAAGAAGAAGAGCTTAAGGTCTTGAGGCGTGAAGCAGGGAGATGTGGTCAGGCAGCAGATTGCTCTCTGAGCAGGGCTCAGTGCTGCTCCGCGCCCCCGGCTCTGAGAGTCTTTAGGGCACTCCTGTTAGAGTGAGGCCAGCACGGTGACCACCGTTAAGTGTTTGGATCAGGATGGGTAACACACGGCACATTTTCAGTGTCGCAGCCCCAGGAGTCCTGCTGCTCTGAAATTAGATGAAGAAACGCTGAACTGATTCACGTTGTCACACAGCATCATCTTCAGAGGGACTCTGCCTGCAGGAACCAGCTCAGCACGTCAGGGCCCATTCATGTGAGGAGGACAGAAGCTCTGCCCTTTGGGATTGGCATCACATCATCCTAGTGGTGGCAGTGAGGGGTGGAAGGGGGAGGCATCTGCAGGGTGTGCACGGCTTTGTAGATGGAGACTTGTTGCATGGATTGGGGCAGTAGAATAAAATAAAAAAACCTGAGGTGTTAAGAAAATAACAGAAGCTTTCAAGACACAGCTATGGAAAAATCATTGTATATCAGCATCATACCAAACAAATAGGTGCATGCTGCTGCAGAGATGGGAATGCAGCCACATGTTAATGATTAACAATGAAGAAAATTTAGCAAGTTTTTTTCTTTTTGCTGGTGGTGAGGGCAGAGATGCTGAAAATGAGCCCAGGACAGATATTTAAGATGAAGCAGGCAGTCTCCCCCCTGCCACAACCACTGAAGCTGCTTTTATTTACACCAGCTGAGACTAGTGCTAGTGGCATTTTAGGCAGCTCTTCAGGCAGAGCTTTGAATATAATGAATATTTTTCAGTAAGTAACTGTCTAATAGAATGTCAGGGTCTCTCCTCTAATGACAGCAGCCTCAGCCTCCAGTGGGGGCATCACAGCCACAGCCAGTTTACATTTTGGAGAGACTAATCCATCAGAACTTTGATCTTTTTTTTAAATCACGCACCTCAGCCTGCAACTGAAAAGCATTCTACTCAAAATATTAAAAAAGCAAAACACTTTAATTATGTACCTAACATTGCTGAGATTATTGCTCAAGATCTTGTATTAATAAAAATAATGTAACAAGGCCACTGCAGAAGCATGGGCCATGTTTTTATGAGGCTTGCTCTTAGGGTGTACATTTTAATTCTACACATAAAAGCTTGGGGAAAATCACTGCAATATCCTTTTTACTTATAGATAAAAGTTTCTATTTTAATGTCTGAAATTTGATGCTCCATGTAAAACAATAAGAAACAGGATAAATTTCACTATCATTCATAAACTTTTCTGCAGGTTTTGTTCTGGTTTTGGTTGTGTGTCAGGCTTTTTTTTTTTTTTAATACATCTAGTAGGATAGGTTTCAGGAGTGATTTACACCTATTCCTCACTGGATGATGAGGTTTTCATTAAGATGTTCAGAGAAAGATTATTGTATACCATAAGACTTTGTCTGTCAAAAATCTGATGTGACAATCAGTGCAACCTAGTCCTGCATTTCCCTGTAGCTCAGATTTTAATGACAAAGAAGGTCTCCATGGCAGACTTGAATTGGTGTAAAAATACACAGATACTGAATTTGAAATGTTCAGCTACTTCCATGACAGAATAAAAGCTAGTGTACGAAACACATGGCTTGCTCTAGTTTCAAGTCAAATGAAAACACAGTAAATTATGGGGAGGTTAGGGGGTTGATTTCTATTGAAAGATAACGTAAAGGAGCAGAAGCTATAGCTGTATTAAAGTCTTTCCATTGGTTTATCTCCTGGTCTCACATCAAGAGCTACATTTCCTCCACCCCACATGCAGCTTTAAGGAGATCTCTGCTCTGAGGCAGGGCTCTCTCCCAGGGCCAAATCTTACCACCATCCCAGAGAGGAAGAGTTATGGGGGAGAAAGGTCACTAAAGGAAGGCTGATCCTTGAAGCACATTTGATTTTCCAGTCCTTTAAAGTGTCAGATGAACACCTTGCACAATAACCAGGTATATGCTGGAAACAGTTCCTGTAAACACGGTGGCTGTGGCCACTTGGTTTAATTTTGTCTTAACAAATATTTCATTATGTATTTTGAATTTAACTTTATAAAGAATGGACACTGGAGTTATTTATACCAAAAATAAGGAAAGGTGTAGAGAGTAAATCAAGGCTTTGTGCACCTTTAATTTCAATCAGCAAACACAAATAGACCAGTATGTTACCATGCAGAAGATCAAAGACACATGAAGATGCCCACCTCAGTTAGCAAGATCAGCTCTTTTCCTGACACAGGGCAGAGACTTGCACTGGCACAGAGATGAACATTTACCAAGGTTAGGACACACCAGCCTGCCCAATGTCATGAGGCTCCTCATCATGGTAATGGCCCCGAACCACTTTTGCATATTCAAATAAAATGTGCAAAAAGCATTATTTCCAAAGAGTAAGTTAATATGTTTCCTATGCTAGCGTGGGAAGAGGCTGCCTGGTCAGAAAAAGGGAAAACCAGCATCACCCAGAGTCCAGATCTTTTAGAGCCAGTGTGATGTTGCTGGCAGTCAAGCTGTCACCACAGCAAGCATCCACTAACCCTGCTTCAGGGCAAAAACTGAGAAAGAGCAGGACTTCGAGCTAGTGCCTGAACCCTTCCTGAATTACTCTGCCTGGAATTAATGATCATAAGTGAACTGTGCTAATGCCAGAACAGGGTACCATGGTTGCTGAGGAAGGGCATGCTTTGGTGGAGAGAGCCATGGGTCATTTTCTTTTGTCTTGCCACAGTGATTGACTCCCAAAAAAAGCTGTGATTTATGTAAAATCTAGTGGTTAGATACTCTGCTTTTCTGTTAGTCTGCATTGTTAGGTGTGATAAGTGTGGATGCAATAGTTGTGGATAGGACAGTCAAACTAAGTACTGAAAATGAATCCCTGAATATACTGCTAAGAGACCACCCATTAGTGCTCCTAACTGACCTCACGATAAACAGGGTATTGTTACTGCATGTTACACAGTTGCGCTCTTACCTTGCATGCTGGTCAATAGAACATTTGGAATTATTCTATTGACTTCTGGCTTTGTAGTTCTGATAGAGACAGGGATTTCCTAAGCACATTACAGTAGATCTTCACCTCAAAAAAACCCTCCAGAAATGAGTACACACACACACAGACACACACACACAATTTTGTTGTATGATACAAAAAAACCCCATTTTTCCTCACTGCAAAAAACACTCAGTTAAATCCTGAGAAGCTTTGTCATGCAGAATAAGTATACTCCTGAGATGCTGCAGGTTGGTGGCTGTGAGTCACAGTGCTGCTCAGGAGCAGGTCTCTCCATGTTTCATTGCTCCTAACAGCAACAGGTAACAAACTAAAAATGCATTGGTGCAACTCTTCTGAAACTGAATGTCTTTGTGTTTAACCCCAGCTGCCAACTGAGTACCACACAGCTGCTCTCTCCAAATGGTTTGCCTGGATAAATATGTTTGTTGAAAGGTTACTGTCCAGATTGAACAGCCCCAGGCATTCTGCTTCAGTTTTGGCATGAGTCCATGCATCACCCTTGAAAGAAAGGTTGTCAGTTTAAGTTATCTATCAACTACTTTTTTTCACTTTCTAAGATACTGAAATAATAAGCTGCAAACATACATCACCTTGAAGTGATAGCCCAAATCATATTTGGGCACAGACAAAGAATTACATACTGATTAAAATAAATTGCACATAACTGAGGTGCATGTGGCCAAGTGTTAGTAATGTGATAATTACCAATTATATCCCTACCTTTTCAATATGTATGCTCAAAACACATTCAGCATATATACATATTTCCACTGAAATATACATATATCCAGATGTTTTCAGTCATAACTTCTTTGAACATTCAAACCAGTGCTGAAGCCTCCCCTTGTTCTTAAGTTCAGTGTAGCTTTGGAGTATGTTAGTTTGCATCATTGTGCATTAGAGCGAACAACTGAAGCTAAGCTCCAGTGCAAACATGTTGTTGACTCTGCACTGGCCTCAGTGGATTTGTCTCTACTGTTAATTAGAAGCATCCCTGGTCCAGGCTCAGTTCTGGAGCCCCAACCAGCCCCACGGCACTGCTGTCAACTCATTACCAGGCTGTCTTGAAGGGCTCTGCAAGTGCTCTGTAGGCTCTCAGAGGTACCTGCTCCCAGTTGGCAATGAGGACAGGACTGTGTGAGCTGGGCTGTGGCTCCCTTGGGAACTGTCTCAGCACATTCCATATGCCAGAAGTGTGGATGTACTACAGTCATGCTGCAGGAAGAATGTGATCCTGTACCACTACCACAGCTTTAGACTTGGGGAGCGGGTAAGAGGGTCAGGCTGAGCCTCAGTGGGGGCAACTCATCTCCTGCAAAGTGGGGTCTACACAGGGTTGTCAAGATCAGGTCTGTGCTCCTTGGTCTTGTAGCTACCACCTCATCCTACACCTTCCTGAATTTGAGGACATACACAGAGCTGCACTTCTCTGGTTCTCTGACAAATGTGCCACCCTGAAAGGGGAGAATAGGAGGAAACAAGGAAGGTATCCTTTAACAATCATTACTTTAAACAAAACTCCCCAAAATTACCCCATCGTATTTTCTGAGAAAATAAATAGTTGGTTTAGAAAACCCATCTCTGCATGTGTACTTTTGCATGCAGAGCAGCGACAATGCCTACCAGAAAGCAAGATCCCACTGAGTTTCCAAAGTGGCTAGTAGGGAGAATATTCTACTCTTCTGTGAGGTTGAAAAGTCTTCTCAACTAATGACAGTATGGAATAATTGATTTTTGTGGCTGGCATATTTTATTGCCATGCTCAGCTTTTGCTCTGTGATCACAGATGAGTTTTATGATAGGTTAGTTTTCCAAGGCTGCTTTCTTTTCTCTCTCATATGGCACAATCTATTTCTTAAGATAATATTCAATTAAATTCCGGTTTGCTTGATACCCAATAAATCACAGCTATTAAGATGTCCTTTTAAAGTGTGTTTTCCAAAATATTTTAGTTTTTAAAGACATGAACTAACAGCAAAAATGAGCAGGACAAAGTGCACAAGTCATAGAACATGCTCATATCATATACATAGGGCAACCAGTATATATGATGTAGGTGTACCAAATTTAAGGTACATTTCACATATACACTGATTCAAGAATTAATACCCCAACAGAATTCAAGAGTAAGTGCCAAAGAAGAGAGCATAGGAGGAGTGAGGATGGTGAGATAATAGGTAAGAACAGATCAGAGAAAAATGGCTGAGATAAGCAAAGTGTAAGTGACCAAAACAAGACTTTTCTGCCACAGATATATTTACTTCTGCAGCTTTGAAAGAAATTAATCTGTAAGATCTCCACATTGGTTTTCTAGGCAAGAATAGGCGAGAGTAAGTCCACCTAGAAAAACCTTATTACCACTAAGACATGAATGAAGCATTAACCTTGAAACAAAAAAGCAAGAGATGAATGGCTGACTGTTCAAGCCTAGAAGGAAACTATCTGCCCATTGCTATATGTACACTTGCATGATCCCTTAAAATGTTTTTGTTGGAGGGAAAAGAACGATTTTAGACCCAAGTAATAGCCACTCTTCTACCAAATAGTAGTTAACAAGACATCCATGGAGAATTGAGTTGATTTACTTTATTCTAAAGGGTATTCAGCAATCATGTTCTCACTAAATGGATAATCAAATAAGTCACACTCTCCACTTAGAAATGCAGGTTATTGTTAATGGACCAAATATCTGGGTGCAGAGTTTTTTCTCAGAATCCATGCCCCTTTGGAGGCTCACACTGTGCTAAAACCTCCAAGCTGAGAAAACTCTGCTTTGTGTTTTGGATAGTCAAACTACAGTAGACTACAGACATGTATGTTATAAGCTTCAATATTAATAACTTACTGTAGGTAATAACCTTAAGGGTTAATTGAAATTTATATGGCAGTGAAGTTAATGGAAAGAAGTTCAAATTTTCACTGTTCATACTATATATTTTTCCAGTGGTTTCAGCTTGCTGTTGTGCTGCCCTGACTACCATGTGCACTTCTGGTAGTGAAAGAGAACAGAGTTGCTCCTCAGTCCATGTCAAACTGCTCCTACTGAGTAGGACTGAACAGGTCCAAACCCATTATGAAAACGAGAAACTGGGACTGTCAGAATTCAGGAAACTTGGAAAAGAGTTCTCAACGTAATTAAATAAGTCTCATTTTACTACTCTTATGACTGTGATTTTCCTCCATGAGATCACATCCATCACTAGAAGGAATCCATTTTGGTTGTTTTTATTTATATTACAGAAGTACAGTGAGGCTTTTAGAAATCCCTATCTGTTAAGGGTTACTAAAAATGTGATTGGGCCCATTGTATCCAATTTAAGTTGCTTAAAAAACAACTTAGCTTTTGACTTTAAATTCATCTTTATCTTCTCACAAGACACACCGTTAAGATATTCCCCTATTTTGAAAATTCTCTTAAATAGCAGCCAACTGTAAGTCTTGGCCCCATGACTTAAATCTTCTGCTAAGAGTAAAAATGCACATTATGGACTGGGAGAGGAAATGGAGACACAGCAAGACCCATGGGACTTGCCACTATCCACTTATTTCTCTAAGATGTTTATTTGGATCAGTCCCTTATAGCAGAAGGAACCAGCTTACGTAATTTTTTTCTTCCCAAGAACTGAAAGAGTGTTGCTTAAGGAATAGATTCTTATAGAAAATATGCTCACCTTCAGCTAAAAGCAGAAGTTAAGGTACACAAATTTCTTCAGCGATGCTGTTTAGAGACCCCTGAGCAAGCTGACATACAATGTAGTTGTCACTGCAGGAATCTGTGTGAGGGCTGCAGTTTTACTGCCTAACCTCAGGGAAATTAATTTTGTTAGTTTAGAAATGGGAGTGTCCCTTCAAGTGTATTTTGAGGATACAGCCACATTATTACCTTGGCTGTACATTTTTACAGAGTCTGGTTGTAGGTGCAATTAATTATCAATTTGGAATCAAAAAACTCAAAATATGGGCAAATTCATTAAAACAGGAGGATAAATGGGGAACTGCACAAAAAACACACTGGTGCTTTAATCACAGGTTCTGTCGGAAATTAAATCTCTGCCCTTGAAGAAAGATATTTCAGTCTGTTAAATCCTGGCAAGGGTGATTTGAATCCATCGTGTCAGAAGTATACTCCTCCTGCTGGAAGAACTCCAGAAATAAGATTAGCAGTTGTTCAAGCAGGAAGTAATAAAAGCAATTCAGCCTCCTCTGGGGAAAGGTAATACCACAACAACATGATTTTGCTGGGATAATGCAGCATTAGGCTGGTGAATGAGTTGATGCCATTGATAAAAGGTAGATTGAAAACTGTGATTACTCCGGTGAAATAAGTTTCACTCTAAGAGAAAGGGCATAAATCATTATACGTACCTGAAAAATAGTCTGTCATTATGCCCAATGAGATAAAATGGCTACAAACACACGAGTATCATAAAAAAAGGTCAAGATTATATTGATGGCAATAATCCGTCATGCAGCATTTTAGTTATCAAGTGTGAATGTCTAGATACCATCCAAATTCCAAAAATGGACAAAAAAAGAAAACTTCATGAAATTTCTAGTTTTGCCCACACTGCTACAGAAAGAAAAGTTGAACCCTGACTCTCTGGCACCCTTGGAGCCCGGTTCTGTTTTGAACTGACATGGCAAAGAGGGGAGGTTCCACAGCTATCAGTGATGTGATTTCAGTCTTGTACTGCAGTGAATGGCTGTAGGAGATATGCAAGTCAGCACCCTAGCCTGCAGCTGGACATGCCACTGAGAAAAGGTATTATTTCAAACAACTGCATGGTATCTTTTAAAATTATCATTCCTAAAAGAGCACAGAACACAAGAAGAAGCTGAGCCAGTGGGACAGGAAGATACATACAAGCTAAGAGTAAAAGCACTGATGGCAATTTGGCAGCCTAAGGAGTACTGGAGGGATGATAATGAATAGGAACTGTTTTTCCAGACACTGAATACAGCTACTGTGATTCAGGTTTGGAAGCTGTATAAAAGTTTGTGAAAAATAGGAAAGAAACATTATTGAGACTCCAGTTCTGAGCAGATCCTATGTAACCCCAGGGGTCAGAGCTTGGTGCTATGATAACATCTGACTGCTTAACTGGAATGTTTCCATAGCTGCATATAAAATGATTTCTGGGAAGACAGACCTGAAGCTGAACCATTTTTCATTATTTATGGGCTGGCTGGGTTCAGACCATGTCTCAGGAGCAAAGATACTTCCTGTGGCTCTACCGTAAGTGTACATATCAGAGTAGACATCCTTTACTCCATGACTGGCACTCATTTTCTGCATTGGGAACAAAACAAATCTGAACTCTGCAGTGTCAAAGGAGCCCCTATTCACTCTCACTGGTCCAAAATAGTCCCTTTCCAATTTCATGGGGTGTACATTGCCAAGTGCAGAAAATGTATGGGCCTCAAAAGGACTCAATTTCTACTGTAATAAAGACAATTTTCCTTCTCCAAGAGACAATGAGATGGACAGAGATTTGACAGAACTACTAATATTTGTAGAGAGAAAAAAAAAATGAAGGAAGCAGAGGAATGCAGCTACTGTCTGGAGCTGTTACTCTGATTCAGACAAGAGAGAGACAAGATGAGACCCAAATCTGAACAGAGACAGGCATAAAAACTTTCATAGGATGGGATAACAAGAAAATATATAATGGTTGATGTGCTGAAAGCAAAGAGAAACTGAGTTGGATGACACAATATTTTTTCTTCCATAAATGTTGCAAAAGCTCTGTGCAGAGAAGTTTCACAAAGCAAGGAAAAATGTGGGCAGAGGGGCCTTTAGATGCAGTCACAGGCAGCTCACTTGACAGAAATGCAGAGGTAAGGATGAAAAGGGGAGCTACATGGAACAGGCTGAGAACTCTCTTTTGGAAAGAAGACATTAGATACCAAAACAGCAAGTAGGCCTCTCTAGTTCCATTGCATACATACATTTCATACTATGAAAATTCTTTATGAGTTTATGTGATAAGACTGGCAAAACCCCATTTATTTCTGAATTATTCACATAATATAAGTTTCTGCATTTTGTCAGTATGAAAAGCAATGTAATTAAATAGGTGTATAAACTGAGTAGATATCATGGTCAAGCAGACATAACCTAATGCAGGGAAATGCCATTAAACTTGCCCCATATAATTAACAACCAATCATCAGTTTGATCAGGCCCTGCAGGGATGCGCTTCATTAGCCTGAGCTGGCTATTGATAGCTTCCTGCATTTCCATCACCCCCTGGAGCATGAGGCAGCACTTCACACATGTCTGTATTCAGGACTGGTTGCTCAGACATGGGGAAAGACTGCTAGGGGCCAGCTGGGAGAATGATTTATAACAGCTGAACTACAGAATCCAAGGCATTATATAAAATTAATTCAGTTTGTAAATCCAATTAAAAATAAGTTTTAGCACCATGAAAAGCAAAGCTTTTTACTGTAATTATAGAAATGTGCTTATGCTAAGTATTTTTCTCACCAGAATGCAAAACAATGTTTGATGAGTATAGTTCTGTATTATCAGCATTTTACAAATATCACAGAAATTGTTCAAGTCTGAAAGCTCGGCTCTGGTTAAGTGAGAAATGCAGCAAGTCTAAGCAAGTTCCCACACAGTATCAGGAATTGTGTCAGCCTTTTGATTTAGTGGCACCAGAAGTTACTGAAGGTCTACAGCCAGCAAGATTCTCACAACTGAAGAAGCAGATCCTTGTTTGATAATTTTAGGCTGCCCATGTACACTGGCTCATAGCCACAAGTTTGAAATTAAATGAGTGCAGCTTTTGTGGGAGTACAGGGATAGCTTCTAGTGACTGTGTGATTACTGTGTTCTGGTATTCCTCTGATATACTTGATCATGTATTCTAATGAGCATGCTAATGTAACAAAAATGTGATAGAAAAAGCCTTTAGTAGGCCACCAGTGTAATATTTTTTTCTGTGGTTATTGAATGTGATATTGCATATCTTTCAGGTTATCAACATGGCAGCACAAAAAAAAAATCAAAAACCTTTAAAATAATATAATTCAAAATTGCTATGAAACATCCCATTTCCTAAATTCTACAGGAAAAAAAACAAATTTATTATCCAAATCCACAGACAATCTTGGCAATCTCAATTTACATATATTTTCCTTCAAGTGTAAGGATAAGGATTTCAGAAAGAGGGATGCTCCTGAAACAGGATATGTTTTATTTTCAGGTAGCATGAGCAATATACACTGATGTTAATCTGCCTTTCTTGAGGTTGAGTGGCCTCTCTACCTAGGTAGAAAAAGATATAATAAATGAAGTACAGCTGTGAACTTTTCAGGGTTGTGACTACATGATAAATACATTTAAAATACACTCAAAATATCTGGGTACTCTCTCGGGCATTTTATTCCCAATCTTTATTCATCTGGTGAGATTTATGGCTCTTTCTGCCTTACTCAACATGGCCACAGTTGCTACATGCAAAATACCAATCAGAGGACCCATACCTTGGCACCTCGACTTCACTGACTTTTTTCGTGAGATGTCTTTTTATTTATTATCGGCCTTTCCACTATCACTAAAAATTTTGTATAACATCCCTATACCATCCAAGTGGTTTTCACTGTGTCTTCACAGCCCTTACTAACCCTTACAGCCTGTCCCAGTACTTGACCTACAAGATTCAAACTGCTTCTATACAAGCAAATACAGAAAACGTTTGACTGGGTTGCCAAGCCCTTGGTAGCTGAAAAACTGTAAGGACTCATAGGAGGGCTTGAATGTGACACCTCTGGGGACTATCCCTGCATAGGTTGTGTGCTAATTCTGAAAACCAAAGTAGTCAAACCCATGTTATTCTTTTTTTTTTTTTTTTTTTTTTTTGTGCAGCTGTCTAAAGGGGAACTTGAGATCAGGAGAAGGACTTACTTTTCTCTTAAGTGTTTTCAAAGAGTGTTGATCCCTCCTGTGCCCAGGAACCATTTGGGAGTTCTGCTTCTGGGACTCCTGGAGGGACACAGCTGATGGAAAGACTTTAACATCTGCATGTGGGCTGCCTTCAGCTTTGTAAGATTTGCTGAAAACGGTGGTGGCATCTCAGCCCTTCCAGATCTGGCCAATTTCATCCCTACTCCTCTTTTGGTGTGCTGCTGTAATTATGAGATGATGAGAAACTCTTCAGAGCCTGCCTCTCCGGGCAGCAGGGCTGCCAGATTCAGACAAATCTTGGCTGTGTCCCAGTGCAGGGCTGTGAGCCCAGACACCAATGAATGACCCTCTTCTGCCATATAGACACAGGACACGCATTCCTTTTGAAGGAAACTGCTGTGAGGTGAGTCGTTCAGCTGTCTTTGTGTTTAGTATGCTAAAATAATGCCCTTGTGTTTTAAGAAGGATGTGTTATGGAGATAGTAGACTTGTTCAGGATAAGTTCAAAGAAGCCAGGAATTTTGGGAACACAAAGAAAGCAGGGCTGTGTATCTCTCCTATGTAAAGTGAGTTGATGAAAACCTCAAAAGTCATGGTTATTTCCCTTTTCTACCTATTTACTCCCTGTTAAAATCAGGTCCTTTTCAAGCATTGTGTTAATGAGAACAAGGTGTCTATGAGGCTTCAGGGGGTTGGGAGTAGTTCTGAAATATCTCCTTCCAAATTATGGACAATATTCCTTTTATTCCATAAATTTAAATCACACTACTCACAATAGAGGTAATCGAGGGAGGGATAAATGTATGCAAAAAAATAATTTTCTCGGTCTGCATTTTCTAACCTTTTTTCCTCTAAATGGAATACATGTGTGCATTGATATATGTTTGAAATATCAAACATACAGCCATCTATGGCATTTACTTTGGCTAACAGAGGGTAAAAGGGTTGTTTTTATTGAATCCTGGTGTAAAGCCTTCCTCATGTTTGGATGGTACTTTGTGGGCATCCAATACTCTCAGTATCCTGGATCCTGGCATCTAAGGACTGTAGCTCTGCTTGCCACTGTGTTCTCTTCAGACTTTATTAAGTGTAAGGCTAGGACTAGGTCAGCCTGCTGAGATGAGGGAATACCTAGTTTTATGAGTCACTGGCATTTATAGGTTGCTGAGATGGCAAAGAAGCTCATTTATGTAACACAGCCTGCACATTTCAAAGTGCCCCAAGGGGAGATATTTGCTGCAAAGCACTGCCAAAAATACATGCTTAAAAATTAGTAGCTTTGGGGGATAAAAATTGAACTTGAGCAGCTATAAGGATGATTAGCTCCTTAAATCTCTTCTGTGAATCCCATTAAATTCAACTTCTACTGCCTGAAGAGCTTCTATCCTCTCCCCCAGCCAGCTCCATAGATAAAGGCAATGTGTAATGCTGGACAAAATATTATTCTAACAGAAGGCTTCCCTCATAATTAAAAATGAATAAACACTCATCAGTTCCCAAATTACATGGGATTCAGCTCTATCTAGAGACATCATTTCTGACCAGTTTAGCATTTGCCTTACTGACCTGCAGAGTTGTTCATGAATACTTGAAAGCTATTAACTTCATAAACAACTTCAGAAACAACCAAGGAGAATATTTAGAACAACTACATTTCCAGAGAGTGCTTTGTTGTTGTCTCTTTGTGTAGTAACACTAAAATGTAAAACCTAAAATTATTCCCTTTTTTGGGCTTTAAGATATTGCAGTACTGTAGAGTGGTGCAGATGATGAGAAAAAGGGCCCGTTGCTGAGAATATCTGCTTTCTTTCACAAAAGTTTGAATTCACTGTGACCCCATCAACCCTTCTATGCTTAGCTCAGCTATCTGGAACCTGAAGAGAACCTGGAACCTGGACTGCCTCCAAGATATTCCCCAGCATCCTCAGCTTGTCCTTGCATGCAAAGATGAAATCCAAGATGCAGTTTCTTCCCATGTCATACAACCCTGAACACGCAGTGTGTATTAACCCCCTGGCCTCCCACTGGCACCACATTCATTCTGATAAAAGGAATAGACACCTAAATGTTTAAGGCCCAGATTTTAAAAGCGCAGAAATCCTTAATGATGCACATAAATAGCTGTGTGGGGTTCAGGCTGCAGAGAAGATGCCAAGAAGTTCGGACATGAAGTTGGTGAAAAGTACTTGGATAAGGGTCTTGTGGAGCTAAAAAACGAATCCTGGGAAAAAATGGCAAGCACATGAGAGAAAAGAAATCTCTGGTTTCTGGGACAGACATTTGGAAAAAAATTGTTTGAATGGTTATCAGCTGTATTGCTAATTTCTGGTATTCATTGGGAGCACTTCTCACAAATGCAGTCCTGCAAAACCATGCAGATTGTCTAATTGCTCCCTTCATGAGTATGTTAATTAAATTAAAAACTCAATTAAGATTTGAATTTTAATCTTAATTGTGACCATTTCTTCCCCTGCCTTGAATCAAGCTTATTTCCCCAAGCCCTGTACTGCCACTGTATGAACCCCAGGAACACAGGCTATTTAACTGCCAGCCAAACCCTATTAACCTGCTGACTATCCCAATCACATACTGACCAACATGTCTGAAAGGGTCAAGGAAAAGAAAGGTCAGGAGAGGGTGGTGATGTCTGCTAGTGATGTAAACCTGTGTCCTCACAGTGGCGCTGCAATTTCATCACTGCACCTGATTCAAAAATACACCAACATGGATGTGGAATCTTGAAGAATCTACAGTGCATTCTGGGGAGATAAGGGAACATTTTTTAATGAGGAGGGAGTCTGTGTATGCTTCATGATATGTGCATGATAATCAATTTCTTATGGAATTGGTATCTTACCTTGTAAGACACTGAAATAATCACCAAGTGCCAGATGTGACAAAAAATGTAATCACCTTGGTTTAGACCACATTTTTAATCTTGTATTAGCTTTTTATTTAATACACACACTTAAAACTGAGCCCAAACTATAAGAAGGTTTTATGCCAGCGTGACAGAATGAGTACATACTGTGCCTCCAAATCTCATAATTTCAGAAAGGGATCACATGAATAAATTAAAGTTAATGTAAGCTCTGTATTAAAAGGTTGCCTCCTTTTAAATCTCCTTCTCTGACCTATTATCTCAATTATCTCCTATGTTGTTACTGCAAAGCAAAGGCTTGATTATATTCATTAGCTTTATAGTCCATCTCATGTAATAACAGATCCAAATCTCACTTGTATTTTCTCAGGTCATCACTTTCACTCCCATGTCTAAAGCTTGGTGAAGTTTTGAGATAGCTTGACACAGCTTTCCTACCAGGTAGCTTCCCTAAAACAGGAAAGGCTGCTGGAGGATGATCGTCTTTATAGACAAAACCAACACTGTTATTTCTCAGGTTTGATTTTGCACAGATGCTGGTACAAAACACAAGAGTTCAAGTAATCTATCTAAAGGCAATTCTTTACAGCTCTAAGCAGCCCAGAGAAACAATGAGTCCTTAATTTTACCATCAGACAGTTTGTCAAATTCCTTTACTATGTCTTGTATCAAATATAGAATATCTGCTCTCAATACTGCTGAAGAGCTCTTAGATGTACATTGAGTGTGTTTGTAATTAACTGCAGCCTGTCTTTGTTCTAAACTCATTTTTCCAATATTAAAGCAGCATGCTCTTCAGCAGCTTATTACTACAGCTGTAAGTTGGTAATGTTTGCAGAGGCAACAGAGCACTCTGACTGTAAATGTGCCATCCTACCCGAGTTCAGCCCAAAGGATGGGCTGTGGCAATTTTGTCGGAAAAAAGTAAATGTGCTTAAACTATTTAAACAAAAGCATTGCTACCTACAATTTCAATTTCTAATTGCATTTCCAAGTGTTTTGACTTAGCATAGTACCAGGATGTTCATAGCATCTCTGCAGAGAAAGGATAAATACATATTAATGCATTCTATCTTAAATGTCAAGCCAGAAGATCTGTTTTAAAATCACATTATTGATGTGGGAAAGACAAACACAAAAAAGTTACAAAGCGCTAAAATTAAACTTTTCTGCTCAAGCTTAATTTGCTTTTTTAATGGATTATAGTAATTTTTTACAAAATAGGCATAGACTGTTTTTTCCACCAAGATGTTGTCTCAGTTGGCACATGTTAAGAAATATGAAAGTAGTACTGTGGAGATACTCTGGGAATGGGTTGGCATTATTTAACAGGAGATGTTACAGATGGAGCTTCAACTAGTTTTGCCCACCTGATGCTGTTTCCCCCGCCCAAGCGTTCCTTGTCTCTCCAATATTTCTAACTGATAGCTCTTCAGTGCTCTCCTTTGACCTCTCTATTCCAGTACCACCTCAGTCAGCACATCAAATCTAGCAGGTATTGAGTCAGGCTGCTTCTAGCACAATACCAGAACCCCAAAGTGAGAAAAAGGGTGTCCTAAAGTTATGCAAAAAAAGCAGTTTCAAGGAAAGTTTGGCTTGCTACAGGTAATTCTAGTCAAACACAGATTCCCTCTCTGTTGCTCATGCAAATCAAGCTTGTTACAGAACTGGGAGTATGAAGCATATTTGTGTGTGAGGATGACACATAGCAGCTCTGAGGTCAAAGCTGTGCTAGTAAATGAAACAGTCTTGGGGTACTGACACCCACCTGTCTGCACTCCTAAGTGATGGCACAGTTTTGATCTGGACAAACAAGTACTCTGACATACAGTTTCACATTTGGAAACTAGCTCCTCCAGGGACCATTCCCAGCAGGCAGCAGCAATGAGGCCCCCCTGCTGCACAGGGAGAGATTATAATGATGCCATGGGCAATGTCAGGCCAGCTGGTCTCTGTACCAGACATGGCACATTTAAACTTTTTTTGCCTGAATATATTCTGACTCAGTTGTGCTTATTGTGCCCTGACACATTACACCTTTAACCTGTAAAATTTGGGCAGTCATTTGCCTGAGTTTGACCAAAATTACAGATGGTAACAGCACAAAAACTACATCCCTGTCTAATGACAAGAACATTTCCAAAGGATAAAGTTCTAGAGTTTCCTAAAGAGATACATCAGCGTTTTATGAATTTGTTAAAGACTGTATTTGGGCATGGAAAATGTCAAGCTGTATGCCTAAAAACATCCTAGTTTGGGAATAATAGAAACAAGTTGAACAAAATTTCCTAATGCAAATATAAGGTGACAGTGATATTACAGTTGCTCCAATGATGACACCGGTAGGAAGCTCTTTAGCATAAGGAATAGCAAGGCTGCAGAGATTACGCTTACTTTTTTTTTCTTAGTTCCACCAGCACAGCAGCAGAGAGCACACCAGCCTCAGGAGTGTTGAACATGTGGTGTGAGCAGCCCCTCTGTTCTCTGCAGCACACTGCTGGCTAGTCATTTTTATTTGGGGCACATTAAGGCCTTAATTTTCAGCAACTTTACCTTCCTTTTGGTCAGGCAGAAAACATTGCATTCCTTCTCCAGAACCTCTCTAAAAGATCAGCCCACCAAGGGGGGGCTTTGGAAAGCTGCAGGAATACCATGTGGGCTGCCACATAAGGTGCATGCAGCTGGTGTTCAGCAGCTGTGAGCTGAAAACCAGGAGAGAGCTCCAAAAAGACTGCTGCCAGGCTGCAGGCTTATTGGATTTTGTGTCTGGGTTTTTTTAAAATTATTTTTCTATTTTTCTACCTAACAGTGACTTTCTGGTTTTGATTTTTTGCTTTCTGTGTATGGGGCTTTAAAATTCTTGTCTGCTATGGGGTCATTACTGGCAATTCCATCTTTTATGCTTTAGTGCTGTCAGGTTTGTACACAGAAGGAGCCTTTCTGGCATGTAGCTGCAGCATTTTGTGGAGATGACTGGGTCTGTTGGAAAGTATCACCTATCAGCATGACAGTTTCACTGCTGATGCCTGAAATGTATCCTCATGTGTCTAAAAGTGCTGACTGCAGCTAGACTTCACTGTACACAAATGATTTTCAGATTCTGCTTGAAGAACAGAAACTGAATGAAAAAATTACCCATGATCTCCTGTCACCCTGAATCTATGGGTGCTTTGGGGCCCATTACATGGTGTCTCAGTGTTCTCCACTACTGGCACTGCAAACAAAGGCCAGATGAGAAGCACAGCCCTAAGTGTTCATCTGCATCTGCTTCCAAGGCAGTCCTTGCTTACCCACACAGGCACAATCTGCATCTTGCTTCAACCTAAGGCAAACACTGGGGGAACAAGCAGAGACTTTTGCACTCCCTTCTGCTTTGCACTCAGTCTCTGATCTGTTGTTTGTTTTGTATTCCTACTGTGTTACAGAATATCTCGTAACTATTTGGGTCTCTTGCTTGAAGTACCTGCTTCTTTTGAGGAGACAATTTAAATCTTAGCAAGGGGATATATTGTTGTTCTCAGTGTTAACTCCAGAGAGCAATAACCCTGTGGTATTATGGGATCTGCTCATTTACCCACCTGTGCACTTGGCTTTTTGTGTCTATATTGTTTATTTATAATGCAATTTCAGTCACTGCAGTCTGGAACATGTCAGTTATCTGGAGGTCACTGGAAAATAAGTAAATATACACATTAAATATTGATGAATCATTTTTCCTACTGTATTGAAAATGCTAAGCTGCAAGTTAGGAGCTTGATCCAGTAAATTTCACCACATAGGTAGTTTCATTAACCTCATCAGCAATGGAAGGCCTTTGTGTCTAAGGATCTTTTCAATCTTTACATGAGACAGTGACAAGAAAATCAATAAATTTCTCCAACAATGTCTGAATTTCAGTGCTTAGCAGTTTAGGGGAACGTAACAGCTTTATCTATGATATAGCAAAGTCACAATCAGTGTATTACTTTTTAAAAATATGCTGATATTTAGGAAATATGGGCATGTGCTGGCTAAGTAGTCATCATGCAGCAGTGTTGCACATCAATTTACAAACACTCCACATTCCAAAAAACATTTAATATTTTTTACAAGGTTTGGTAACTTTTTTTTTTCCCTTTGCAAGTTTATGGGGTTTTGACTTGGAAAATCCATGAAATCTTGTTGGGGAGTCAAAATTTCATGGTAAAGAACAGGAAAGTGTTGCAGCTGTTACAAAAAGGAGTGGAATTAACTAGTATCTCTTTCTGCATATAGTCTCTTTTTCATCTCAACAAGAGTTCCATGTAGCTATCTAAAAATATGTTTATAATGAAGCTCTAGGGACCACTGCATAACACCCTCTTGTACAGAGGAAGGTTTTTCAACCAGCTGTTTCAGGACTCCAATGCACCTGGGTAATATACATTGAACTCTCAGAAATCTTCTTGTGATCCCTAGTTATTCCATTAAATGAACTTATTCTGTGTTATATACAAACTATTTATTTCCTGTCAAACTTTGTGGGGTTTCTCAACATGGAAAAAAGAAATACAATCCGATGCTGTATATATATTTAGGGGTCTGTGTGTAGGGCAAATTTCTAGAGGGTGATGTTTGTTCATCTTGATCAGCTTCATTATTTTGGATCCTCAAGCAATAAAAAACCAAAAATTTATGCACTTGAGGAAAAATTGTCTCTACTAGCCCCAGAGCTTAAAGTTTTCTTCTCTTTTTCTCCTGAAAGTGGATGACTGAAAATTATTCCAGCACTGTGCAATGTAATATTCAGAATGGAACTTGGTAACTAAATGCTTCTAAGTGGGTACATATACTGAAACCATTAGCATGGGATCTGACTGTCATAGGCAAACCCAGAACAGAACATTGTAATCAAGGGAGAGAAATACATTGGGGGCAAGTGCTGAAGAGAGAGAAGGTGGGAAGAAGAAAGAACACCCACAAAACATGGAACTGGTCAGGATGCCTTACCCTTCAAGGGAAGTTCTGGTAGAAACCCGTATATCTGGTAAGGTTTCAATGCTATATTGTTTAATTAAACAGTTGTTGAGTTCAGAGGAAAAGAAAACTGTGTGATCTTGTAGGAACAAATTTGATTTTGTAGAGGAAGGCAGGGTTAAATACTGAGGCTAAAGAGTGCATTCTATTCCTGTCTCAATTAAAAATAGTGTTTCATGGAAAATCCTAACAAAGGAAAGGGAGAGATTTTCAAGAAAAAAGTCTTAGGCTAGAAGTGACATGCTCCTTCCTTTTAGATTAGTTTTTAATGATTGAAAATACAATAATCTGATAATGAATATATAACTATAGACATAGAATGAACCTAACCCTCACAATTAATTTATACTTTGCAATCTATGCAGTCATTCTAATTCAAAATAAACACCACTACACAGCAGTTTCTATCAACAGTCTTAAGCTGAAAGATATTTGCCCTGATTTTACATATCAATTCTTTGGTTTTAACATCATTTACATGATGCTGTCTTCTTACAGGGTCAGTCATTACAACTTCATAATTTCTACCTCCTAGTTTTATCTGCAGTTGACACTGTAGGAGTTAACTGAGAGGTGAAGTCTTCCTTCTCTTCCAAACAGCTGCTGGTCATCATAGTATTTTATCTAATACTGTTAGTTCAATACTGTTGCACCCTGAATACAGACACACCAGATACATTACTTCTTAGAGAATGAGGATATTTACCATGAAGAATTCTCCATCTTAACTATTCTTCAAGTCTCCCTCTAGTCACTGGAGAATAATAAACATATCTGTTCATCTCACCCTGATACGGACATCTACAATAGGATAAATTAATTACATCCTAAATTTGTCTAGTTTCTCTGTTCACCGTGAACACAGATCAGCATGAGTTGTGTGGTTGTAAGCATTTATATAGTAGACACAGGAAGGTAGGTGAGATTAATCCAGGCACTGCCTCGGCATTTCCAGCAGTTTTCTCTGTTTCAAAATTGACAGGTTATGGTATGTCTGAGCAGGTTCCAGGCAGGGTAATAAATGAAGTAGCCACTGTTTGTGTTGCACCATCTTCTTACTGAAAGTAGCAGGTGTTTCCATCATCATTCAGTTAATGCAAAGTAATACAGACAAAAATAACTTTTAGTGCTCCAGAATACAATATTGCTATGGCCTGAATAACCTAAAATTGCCACTGAAGGTACCCAGGAATTGGTTTTGCTATTGCCTGTGGCTCTTGAGACAGAAAAACAGTCTAGTTGAGATTTAGGCATCAATAAGACAATCAATCACAAGGCTAAAGGAGCTTTAAAGACATCACCTGCTACAGACAAACTCCTGAAGCAAGGTCGTCTTTAGTGAGATTATTTTTGTCTTTTACAAAGCTCTCAAGTTGGAGACTTCAAACTTCAAACCACTAGTATTTAAGCTGATGTTTCCCAGTTGTAATTTATAGCCACTACTTCTTGTCTTCTCTGCTACGGGTGTGAAAAACAGGTGAATCTCCTCTTTCACCTTTTCCATAACAGATTGCTGTCATGTTACCAGCTAGTTTCCTGTTCTCTAGGCTAAACAATCCCATTTTGTCTGATTTTTTCATACAACACAGTGTACAGAGAAGAGCCACAACAGTGACTCCTCTCAGCATGTCTCCACTCTGTCCAACAGCTCCATGTCCAAAAATAAACTTGGTACTGTAATAAAACCTTGCCAGACCTGTGGTGGTAGAAGGACTGGCTTAAACATTGTGTATGTTGCTGTTTCTAAGTCCCAGTACAATGTGTGATTTTTCTTGCAGCACTACGACACTGTTTGCCTGTGCTTGGGAATCATCTCAGATAACCCACAGAGCCTTTCCTACAGTACACTGGTTTCCCTCAGATGGATTCTCCACTTTTCCATTCTACTTTGAAGCAACCTGTCCTCTGGTTAACTCACTGCCATCCAGACCATGTTTGAATTTAGTAAGTGTGATAGGTCTTTGTATGCATAGTTCCCCTGGCCCTCCACTGCCCTTCTCCATCTCTGATGGCCAATGTGGTTTGTCCAAAGACGCAAACACCAGGTGGGTATTGCAGGAAGAACCGTCCAGGTGCTTGCATAATTAACATGGTCCAGCAATGGGGGACATGAAGAGTTTGCCATTTACTTTGGAGATTGTCAGCCTGCATACAGGTATAAAATGCTGCTGGAGACTGGGCCAATTGGGTAAACTGGTCTCCTAAGGTTACAGGCAGATTCTATGTGGACTACTCCCTCCACACACATACCAGCAGGGACTCCTGCAGGGTCCATTCAACCCAGACAGGAGACACTCCCTGTTGTATGCATGAATGAAATCCAGTCAAAGAGGGAGATAAAATCCAGAAGTAGCTACATAGATGTTTTGTCGCTTTAAATTATGAATTCTAAAAGGTAAAAGACTGTGAATCTGCATGTTTCTAGCTGAACCAGCTTATATTATAACCATTTAAAATTAAACTGTTGACCAAATCTGGGACTAAGTGGACTGAGCCACACCTGGAAGTTTAGAAAGCAAGTGGATCTCACTGAAGCTCTTGACTCAACAGGAGGGACCACAACCTGAGCACACTATAATCCGTGTAATAGATGATAGAGTTGTTATTTACATGATTCACTGGCAATATTTAGATACTGTAATAGCAATAAATCTAATCACAATCATCCACATAATCACTGTGTCCTACTTCTCATGCCCGTCTGAGAGCCTTCTCTCCACTATTCTGCCCTTTAGTATTCTTTATGCTCCTCTCAACAAGTATTAACACCATGCCACGTCAGGGCCTTGTCACCTTTCTCAGACGTCTTCCCATTTTGACTCTGAGTCACTTCTAATGACCTCGAGTATTCTTTTCCAACTGCTTTTGTAGGTAGGCAACAGCATTTTTATTTAAATCATCCTCCCCAGTTTTCTCAGTATCTATTATGAGAAACCTTAAAAAACTCCCAGCAATTAACATCACCTACCTTTTATCTTTCCTCAAGATAGGTTAGGCTGATGTGTGAGGAGGTTAGACCAGTCTGTTACAATTTGGTCTTGACATATTTGCAGAGAAGCAGATAGGCAGGTTAACAAAAGGACCTAAGTGCCACCTAACAGTCATTTCAGATATCTAAGACTTGTATCATACAAACTCATAGCTTGAATTCCCTGGATTTTATATTTCTTGTACAATATGTCCATTTTCCCAAGTACAGTCTGCACCCCAATAAAACTTAGCTCCTAAATCCCAGCAGGATTAAGAGTCTCCAACTGAAGCTTTGTGGGGGAAAAAAAAAAAATAAAGCGAAGATTTAATGGGAGAAACATGAAGAAGAAGAAATTATGTAACTTATCCAGGATAGAGACCTTCAAGTTGCTGCTCAGAACAGTTTCTACATGTTCCACTAGAATGTCACTGGGTGAAAAAAAAAACAAAACAGATGGATAACAGGCTGAATTTAAATTTTTCTTTCCAAACGACCCTTTGAACACAGGGACTGTGTGCATTGCCGTGTAATGATGCAGTTTGTTGTGATTAGTCACAAAAATGTTAGAAACTAGACAGTCATTAACAACTGCAGTTGTTGGGGTTTTACGTCCCCTTAGGTATTGTATCTGCTAAGCACAAATCTCAGCAAACCACCAAGAAACAAATCCTAACTTCACTAGAGCCCTTTATTACCTTTCCCTTTATTTCTTTACTTTTGTGTCCTTTTAGAAGAAAAAATACGTTGCTTGAAAAAACATGAGTGAAAAAAGTATAACCATTTGACGTGGAAGTTTCTGATCGAGTTTAAAGATTAGCGTTTTATTAGAAGATCTCAACGACTGAGCAACCAATTTGCATCAGTCCCACGAGAATTCTATACATTAAGTTTTGTCATTTTTAGTTGAGAAGATGAAAGACTTTTTTAGAGCTCCAAAAGAAAAGATTTTATTGGATGAAAATTAGGACATAGTCCTTTTTATAATTTTCTTCCAGATGAAAACTGTTTGAAATCCATTTGTGCACAGAAACATGTAAACATGCCTGTCTCTATCTCAATGTCATCTCTCTCTGTCTCCATCATCCCTCTATATCTATACCTCTATGCACATGTAGTCAAGACAAGGTGAACAAACAGATTTCAGGTATGAATGGAGGTTTCAGGGTTGTAGCCTTTTCATTAGCACCAGCAGGTATGCGACAGATTTCTGTGTCCCTCATGTTGTAGCTGCAGGGCTACAGCAGGCTTCTCAGCATCTACATTGTCACAAAAGCTCGGCATGGCATTCACAAAATAGCCAATCTTATCAGGATACAAGGAAAGAAAAGCTGTAGTAACACTTTTGAACCTGAAAAAGCTGAAATTAAGCTACCTAAGACAGGATATTAAGAAAACAAAGATACAGAGAAAATGTGGTATTTAAGCAGGGCTATTCTACTAATGAAATAAGAATTAAAGCTAAGTGAAGATGATGGTAGTCTTTGGTGATTTATTTTGATACATCCTACTCCACTCATCATTTTGATACACCTTATCTCCTGTGCTGGTGATCATCAAGCAAATGTGCTGGCAAGTAGCAATCTTGGCTGTGTCTTTACCACTGAGCTGATACTGTGGTTGTTTCGTTTTAGACATTTTTATGGTAAGATATTCTCAGAGTAGCTTTGCAAGCACTCAGCATTCCAGCCTCAACACAGACGTGCCCATATTGCCCAATGGCAGTAACAAAGAAGCCACCCGCTACTGACCTTGATGGCAACTAACAGCAGAGATAACAGGGGACATACACTTTTTAGCATTAATCTTACTCCCATTTCTTCCCACAATCAGGCAGAGCTGTATTGGCTTCTGTATCTTGTCCTGTCAGGCAGATTTCAGATAAGATTTAGGAAAAGGAGGTTAAAGGAGGTTGCTAATAAGCAATGACTTGCAGGCTAGTGCAAATGTAAATGTACTAGAAGTCCAAGGCATCTGCCACACCTTAGAGGAAAACATATGATACTAATGCTAAGTATATAATACACAAATACCTTCAGTGACTGAGAGTCTTCCATTAGCAATACTCCTAGAAGAGCTTCTCAAAATATCATAAAAAATTGTTTAATTCTGTTTAGAAAACTGGAGCCTGCTGCAGCCTCTACAGATATGCTGAACCCTACTGTAGAGAAATTCTTCTTTGAAGTAAATTAATTATTTCTTTTTGTATGTCTGATTAATATTTTATTTTTAAAAGCAAATTAAAAGTGACATAGAAATATGCACTATATATTTCCCCTCACTAAATGATGCTGAAAGAACACAAAAATCCAGAGTCCAAAGTAAAGATTGTGTTTGCATTGTTACTGAGGTTTGAGTGAAGTGACTTTCTTTGAAATCTGTGTATTTTCTGGTGAAAGCCTTACACTGCAGCACGATTTCAATAGCAGAAAATGCTTAAAAGAAGTTATCAAGACAGGAGAACTAGGCTCCATATCTTTCACAGTCTATGTGTTACTGTGCAAGCCAGTTCAGACATTTTTATTTTCAAAGTCAGTAGATGTACTCTTTATTCTCCATTCAACCAGCTCAAAGTGCCTGATTTTAGGTAATCTTATCTACCTTGTCCCTTGCCTATAAAGAAATGGCAATGGAAAATGTTTAGCATTTCTGAAAAAGAACAAGGCATCTAGTTGCTGAAATATGTGCAGTTTATTTAGTAATTTCCACATGCCCTTTTTTATCTTAGACATATATACTGAAATGAAGATACTAAAATCTTGTCATATCTGTATTTTTGAAAGAAAGATTTTGAAGATGGGAACTTTGGACAACATCAGGAAATGCACTCATGGTCATAATTAAAAAAGAACAGGAATTTTTACTTAGCACCATTTATCTGTAAATTATGCCTGGATCAGTTGATTGTTTTGGACATATAGAAATATTATGGAGATGCTGTATTCACTTTTTATAGTGAATGAGACAGGAATTCTTAGAAGAAAACTCACTAAGCCTTTGCAAAACTACAACTCATAAGATGAGGGTGAGAAAAAAGATCAGGGTGAGAAAACTAAGGTAACACAATACCTCTTAAAGATTTGCAACAGCAGTAAGTTCTAGTATTCTTTTTCCATAGTATTTATGCAAATTTTCACATATACTTAAAAACTGAACTATCTTCCTTATATGTGTCAGTAAACTGCAGAATTTTGTATTCGTGAGATGATGGTCTGTCACCTGGGCTGAATGAGTAACTGTGGGCATCAACAGTAATCAACAGAATCATTCTCAAACATGAGAAATGGCTGATAGAGGGCCACAATCTTTCTAAAAATCTTTGGTTTGGTTTCCTCCTTTGTTTTGGTGTGAAAAGGCTGTTTGTCTATGCATCTGGCCATATGCATCCATGGATATTTGGACTGAACTGGTAAGAGGTTGTGCTTTTCACTCTGGAGAGAATCCGGGTAATTTCTGCTTCTCTGAAGTTGCACTTGAGTTGCCTGTGCTGTGGTATCCTGGCAATAGCTCATGAAGAAAAGAAGTTCAAGTGAAAGTTAAATATTTTAATTTGTGGGTAGATTCACAGGGAAGTTGAGACCTGCCTACTGAGAGGAAAATCTAATTTTATATTTACCCAATTCATGACACGATGTGACTGCTTCTTAAACAAACTCCAGTGCAACTTATAGCAACCTAGTGACCAAAGTTGGACTGGTATCCAGAGCATATGGTACCAGTCAGTAATCAACAGATTGTAAACATATTATCATGTCATCCTCTTAATTTCTCTCCTGCTCCAGTTCTTTGTCAGATATTAATATTTTTGTTTGTACAAAAAACCCTGTCTGAGCTCTAAGCTACTTTTATTGCCAGACCTCAAGTTCTTAATCCATTCTGAGGAGGGATATAGGGACGGTATTCCCATTACAAGAATGACTGAAAAAGTTGTTTCTCATTAAAAGTACCTAATTTAATCCTTTAGCATCCTCAAAAGTGTCTGAATCATTTTCCAGAAACATTTTGTTCATGAAAGAGATCAAGCATAGGAAATAACAGGCTCAGTGATTAAACTTCAAGCTATTGAGAATAGACTCATATGATACAGAATCTAATTTCAACTTTAAGTCTTGCTGAATGTTCTATTTTAAGCTTTATAATTAAAATTACCTTTCTGATGTGTTTCATTCACTCTGAAAAGCTTGCAATTCAACAAGAATGGTGTTCAGCTCAGTTAAGTCTGACCCTAAAACTTCCTTTCATCTGAAAATATTTAATACCATGGGAAATATTTTGCAACATTTGGGAGCAATGAAAAGGAACTTCCATGTGTCAATTTCATGGATGACAGGCCTGGGTACAGCCCGAGCTCAAATTATCTCTGCAAATAAACATGTGGAATTCAAATAACCATGGATTTTTAAATGGATTGTTAGCATTGTTAGCCTTCTTTCACCAACATAAGCTGCAGCAAGATTCTTCAAAGGAATATTCCTAGTCTATTTTAATGCATTACCCTCAACCAGGTAAGACACCATAGACACAGAGCTGAAGGGAAAATTAATTGTTTTTTGTAAAATTTGCAGTTGTAACATGATATTCATTCTTTGCTTTTAGAAGAAGTAGTATCCCAAGGCAGCACTGGAGCATGGAGTAACATATGGTCATTTCTGTATGTTTACAAGAAGAGCCATTTTTCAAATAAACAGCCATCAGAAAAACAATAGGGGCTTCTAATCTCATTAATCCTCTAAAAGATTGCTGGGACTGGGTAGGGGTATATAAAGCTCATGCTGGCCTCTGTCTCCATCTTATTACAATAACAGAAAGCTGTTGTCCCTGCTTCATATTCCCTTCCCCCCCTTCCTCCCATGGATGCTATGAGTGTTGTAAAAACACAAAGTGAGGTCAGTGGTTGCTTTCCTTCCATAAGTGCTGCAGGCTGAATCTATGTCTATTTCATCCTTATGTTTGGCTCTCAAATGACTTTTGACTCTTTCTAGGGAGCAAATCCCCCACAGGAATCAAGTGCTCATGGATGTAGGTATGTGTATGAACTAAAATATACATTGATGATAGGGAGAGAGTTATGGAATAATGAGCAGCTGATGATTGCAAATGCTCAGCGTGCTGAAAACACTCTGTTTCTGCTTTTTGCATGTCTTCTGTTCCTGTTTTGCTTTACTGACTCCCTGGCTCCAGTTTGAATCAAGCAAAAGGAGAGACAGAGATGTTCTGTGCAATGCAGAGACACCCACTGGTATATTTAAGTAAAAAATTACCCTGCTTCCAAATGCGTAAGACAGCCATCTTAACTTCTGGCAATGGAATCATAAACTGAAATTACTGAATATTAGGGAGGAACATCCTTTGGATTGTACTGTAAGTGTTCAGTGCAGAGTGGCAGTATATAGCAGCCCATGCTGTTCATCAGAGGGGACATGCCACAGCACTTCTTCACCAACTCACCCTAGAGCTGACTTTGTGTTTTAGAGCTTCTAGCAGCAAATGCAGCCTCAGGCAACTGAACACCATTCAGAGCAGCCATAAGACTGCTCTAAATCCTGGTAAGGGCTGAAGCAGTTTTATAGTCCTCACCATGAGAAAACAATTAACGTGTCTAAAATCTGACGTTCATGTGAGGTCTATGCCAGAGATTCAAAGCTCACTAATATTTCAAATGCCTTCTGTTTCCTTACTATACACTGTGCCACTCTGCATAATCTAACCTGCTTACCTTAATATGCTGTTCAGTCTTTATTTCCCCTATTTTCTGCACTTTTGCTACCAACAATTTTCTCCCTGGCATGTAATCTCTGTCCCTGCTGCTTTGAGAGTACACCAGCAGTGATAGCTCTTCTCTTCTGAATGTTTGTGTACACATACAATGGTCAGTATTGGATTAAGACATAGGAATTAAAGACCCAAGTCTAAATCTTCAACTCTGGAATGATTAAATGAAAATCGATTGGGTTTGGGTTTTTTTATGAACCATATTTTTTATTCTTGAACAAGCTTTTCTGATCCATATTGTTGTGAGAGCATGAGCTCACTGAACTTGACATAACCATATTTGGTGAAATCAGCAAACAATAAAGCCGTAAAGTCAGTGCTATCTTGTTTTAGTGCTCAAATCCTTTCAGACGTGAGAACTACCCAAGATGACAGCTGCAAGTGAAATAGTCCTCCCCTCCTTACTTCAAATGGCTGGGGGAAAAAGGAACTGCAGAAACCTTACTTTTCCTAAGGGAGAGTCAATGTTGCTTTGTTGTTACTCCCACCATAAGGACTGATCATGAAGAATCAAGGGGCCTCAAGCAGACTAGTGGAAGTTTTTCACCCTCTCTGGTCATTACTGTCATGCAGGTGGTGCAACCTACTCAAGTATTATTTCTGCTGTGCCTGCTAGTAACTGTCACTCTCTGTAAATATAAAGTGTCAAGGTAGCAGCCCCAGCTACCATCAAAAATTGAATTTCAAATACAGGGTGAATACACGTCTCAAAATTTTGCAGGTTTCATGTTCTGTCCCTCATGAGCTCTTCCAGCAGCAATCGTCACAAATTTGGCAGCTTATGACTCTTCAGTGGATCATGTCTCCAATTCTCCAGATCTGTTCACTTTCTACAAGGAGGTATGCAGCAAGCCCCATAGTTGTCGGGATTTTTTTTCCCTCTGGCAGTTCTGATTTCTGCAATTTACAATGTGGAAAATACCATAAGACCTGGGTTCAAGGGACAAGCAGATGCTTTAAAAATAAATAGCTCGTTTTTGTGGTAATGAAAAAGAATTAAGAAATATGGTCCTACATAGAAGATGCAAAGTTCAGAAAATAAATTGAGGGCGAAGGCAAATTGTGTCATTTCAAAATCATTCTCCTACTTTGTGAGGAGGGTATGGGCTGAAAGTTTGAACCTGGCCTTGCCAAGCACATCCCTCGGGGGTCCCGAACATCACTCTTGCCCAGCTGCACCCTTGAGGTCCATCCTGTCTCCCGCCTCTGTTTTGATGCGCTCCCTGGATGCCGGCGCAGTTGAGAGCCACGCTCGGGGGCAGGGGCAGCAGTTTAACTTGGGTTTCACCCGCCCATTGGGCATGTGCATCGCGCACGGCTGTGCCCGTGTGCCTGCGCCTCCATCAGTCCGTGCCTGTGTCTCTGTGACCGTGTGTGTCTCTGGGAGAGCAGCAGCCGCTGCCGCACGAGCTCCCTGGACAGCGCCGGGTGCTCTTCCACCCGCAGCCGTGTGTCCCGGCCAGCGGGACGGGCGCGGATGGAGCGATGCCGAGCCCCCTTCGGCCCGGCCCTGCTCACCTTCGCCCCTCCCGCTCTGCAGAGGCCCCTCTCATCCCGCCCACCGCAGCCAGGGCTGCCGGCCGGTGCATGTCCCCGCCCCACAGCACTTCTCACGGCGCTTTCACCATCCTGCTTCCATCACGGCTTCGTCCCGCGCCTCGGGAACAGGGGACACGAGCGCCCATTCCCGCTCGCTCCCTCACTCTGCCTTCATCCCTCCCCGCTCTGCCTCACCGCCCCGCTCGCGCGCGCTCCCGCCGGCTCGCGCGCGCACGAGTGACATCACCCCCGTCCAATCAGCCGCAGCCGCTCCCCGCGCCCCGCTCGGCCCCGCTCGGCCCCGGCGGCCCCGCGCGCGGCTGGGGCGGGGGCGCGCGGGCGGCTGTCAGCCCAGCCGAGCCGGGCAAGGACGCGCCGCTCCAGCCGCGCCAGCCGCGCCGTCCGGGCAGGGCCGTCCGGGACGGGCCCGGTGCGCAGCGGAGGTGAGGACGGCGCGGGGTGACACCCGAGAGTGAGGCGGCACCGCGCAGGTAGGGCAGGGCAGGGCTGCTCGGCGGCGGGGTCCCGCGTTAGAGCGGCAGTGAGGGAGCGGCGCGCGGCCACCGGCACCGCGCGGTCCTGCGGAGGGGGCACCGCCCTGGCTGGGTGCCCGCAGCGGCGGAGACTCACAACTTTGCCGCTCGGCCGGGGGAGCCCGGGCAGCTGGGGCAGGTGTGGGGCGGCGAGGCAGCCCGGAGCTGCCCGGGATGGAACCCGCTCCTTTGCGGTGGCGGGGGGCGGCAGCCCTTGCCCGGCACGGGAAGCGGGGCGGGCATGGGGAAGACGCCCCCTCCCTGGGCGCTTGCCCGCTGGGCACGGGATTACTCGGCACCCCGGGCTGCCGAAAGTGGGCCGCCTGCCCCGGGTAATCCCGCGGCGGGCGCTGTCGCCGGCTCGGCAGGGGGATGCTGCCGCAGGGGAAGCCTCGTGCGCCGTTTCCTCTCCGTTTCCCACGGCGCACGTATGGATTTTGGCAGCGCGTGTGAAAACGCGTCCGTGCCGTGATCTTCCAGCGCATCATTTCAGCACCACGGTCTATGTGCCTTGCGCCTTACGCTGATTTATCTGCGTTTTGGGTGTGTTTAGTGGTGACGGGATAAACAGGGTGGGTTTTTTGGTTGGGTTTTTTTGGTTTTTTTTTTTTTTGGTCCACCTTCTTGCAGTAAAAATAATAACGTTTCACTTTGTTTTCTCTTTGTAAAATGGTAATGCCTTTTTTCAGTGCCGCGTTTCCGTAAATGTCAGTAACTCGGAGCTGTAGTAACTTGCTGGTGAGGGCAGAAATGCCATTGCTGAGCTCCGCTAAAGGCACCTGGAAAAGCTGAGCCTGCCCGAGGGTGCCGCGCCTGAGCTGCATCTCGGCGAGCGGCTCTTCAGGAACTGCAGCTGCTCTGTGAAGCGCTGTTTAATTCTGTTTATGAAATCTACGGCAGATTATCTATGCAGTTAATCAACTATGCTCCATTTAGTAATGAAAGTAAGCTGTGACCTCCGAGCTGCGAATGTTTTCGAGTGTTATATTCTAGCATAGTCATAGTTATATAACGATATTATAATACAGTTGTATTAAAGCACATTAAAAAGGGTTTGTTAACGTTTTAAAAATAAGCCATTATGTAATTATTAGTAGAGAAAAATATGCCTACAAAATGCAGCCACCTGTGTGAGGTGGCTGTATTAAAGAAGCCATTAACAAGTATAATATTTAGTTTTACTCTTTTGTGTACAATTACCAAACCAATAAAAATCATGAACACAGGCCTTGAAATTACATAAGACGGGGAAGGCTTTCTGAAATAATTTTAAGTTATAAAAATTCTCAGGTTTTTTCATCTACCATTAGTAACTTTAAAATGTCCTTGTAGTGCAAATACTATACAGATCTCTGTGAAAGGATGATCTTTGGCCCATGTTGTATAAATGATAATGCACCAAAATTTCTTTAATATGAACTCACTCTAATGTTTCTGAAAACTTGGTAGTATGAATCTTTTGTTTGGTCGTTTACATTCAAATATATGTTATTTGTCATATGTTGTCAGTTGCTTTGTTTTTGTCTTCAGTGATAGTTGAGAATATAAAAGAAATCTTTTCTGTCTCTAAATTTTTCAAAAAGTAAAAATAACCCAAGCAAAACACTTCTGTCATGGTCTATATTTGTATTATCTACAATGTCATTCTAAACCAGCAAGAGATTTCCAGTTTTACTTTTGAGAGGTGCTAAAAAGTAATGCAACCTCAACACAACTTCATGGTAATGGAAGAACCTACTTGATTTTATAGAATTTGAGATTGAATATCTTAAACACCTTTTGTATAGAAATCCCACATTGTTAAGGTTGTAGAAGAAAGAGGTTTTAAGTTACTTTTTGATCATGTACTTCTGACACAGTTTTAATTACATGTTCACATACTATTTTGTTTCTACAGGAATCCTGTCTTTCATTGCACGGGATAGGTTGAGCTCACTTAAGAGAATTCAGTATTTTTCATAGATCGTTGTGTGAGTCCATGTTTTATTTATTCAGTGTTACTCAGCTCTGCTTTGAAGACAGAATTGATAACATCTGTATGAGCTCTGCAAAAGTGCTTATCATTATGTGATCAGAGTGCCCCACAAAGTGTGAGTAGTTTATCAAACACTACTTAAGATGAGACAACACTTCTACAGATGGTGGATTAGGTGAAAAGTATTCACTAATTTTTGGTGTCCAGTTTGACATTTCTACAATTCTTGTAAATATGTTTGCCCAAGTTATATGTGCTACTGCTTTTTTTAATAGTCCTAACTGCTGCATGTTTGTGAAGGTATGCAGAGTGAATGGGGAAAAGAGAAATTAACAGTTAACCTAAAACTTCTGTAGTTTGCAATTAAGTAGTTTGCTGCATGCCACAAGGGCAATGAGGGAAAGTACAAAAGAGAGAATGTTAACCATTAAATTCTTTGTGGCATATTGCAGAGCCCCCGTCCCTTCTTCTTTGTGCAAGTGCAGTTCTTCAGTAGATAAAACAAGAGTCCTATCTGCCTTAAGTTTTTCAGTGGCAAGGTAACTTTGAATAAGAAGCACACGGCTTTTTTAAATATTGTAAAAAGCCAAACACACTCAAGGGAAGTTAATTATGGTTGCACAGACAACAGTTTGTCATTTTACACCTTTTGAATGCTTGATTTAGTAACCTTAATAATGTTCTTTTGTGTTGTTTGTGAAGTAAAATGTGCATACATGTCCCATAAATGTCCTTAAACCCTAGAAAATTAAATTTTAGGGAATTGAAAAAAACTCAAAAAATAAGACAGAAAACAAACAACCATGAAAATGCAGAAAAAATTTCAATTTTCCAAGTAAATTTCCTATTGTTGTAATGTGGTGGACCTACAGTGGTTACAAAGAGAAATGAAAAAGTGTAATCCTTTGCAAAAAAACTCCTGGCCTTTTACAATCATGAGTAATATTACAAGAGTGCAGTCCCTTTTGCATACAGCAGTGGTAAAAGTGAATTGTGTAACTTGCAGTGCATTTGCTCAAGTGGTGGAAGACTGAAGTGCTTTGTACTGTAAGCTTTAAAATGTGTTGTGGTGCATGAGGGCTCTGTTGCTAGACTTCTGCACGCGCAGTTCTTTTCACTTCATCATTTAAAGTATCCTATGGACAGCACCTTTATTGTCCTGTAGCCGGTCTCAGTGATTTAGCTATTCCTAATCTTGACCATTCCAGATTTTGGTTTCATATCTCACCCAGTTCTGTCTCCTTGCTCTTTTCCTGTCAGCTTTCCTTCCATTTACTTTCCTTTATTCCTTGGAAACTCTCATCCTGATTTGCTATGTCAGCCCAGTCTAGCCTCCTTTCTGCAGTCTCTAGTCACTTTCTCTGTGCTTTTAGCAGACATTGGTCTCAATTTTTATTCCTTTTCAGGGACTGTAAGGTGGCTTTTTGTTCTTCTCCACTGAAACAACACAGTACTTTCTTCTTAGAAGTTGGTATTTGTTACATTTTTAGAGATAAATGAAAGCCATAGTAACTAACATTTTTATGAAGAAAAAATATTGTTGTTTTCCTTCATTGTTTCTTTTAAAAAAATGAAATACTGCATTTTTCAATGTGGCATGTAAGTATATGTTTTATATGCATTGGCAGAAAGCAAGGACAGACAGGACACTTAGACAAAGTTGTAAGTAGTAGTAAACTAAAGAAATGCTGAGCAACCTCAATAGTCCTAATTATGCAGAGAAGTCAGCAATTCTGACTGTATCCTGTATTTTTGATTAACTCAGCTAAGATTTGGAGGGTTCTCTGCTGGCAAATAAAATAACAGATGATTTGGGTTTTGTTTGTATTCATACTGATTTCTTCCATTTTATCTCAAGGATTTCTTACAACCTCTTGAGACAAATACTTAGAAAAAGATGATGTAAGCATCTCACTGAATTGAGATCTGGATAAAGCTGGTGGAGTTACCACTGCACCATAGTGGTTTTGTTTACATAAGGTAGTCTTGGATGTAGTAAAATAGTATTTGCAAGAACTTAGTACCTCATGTCTGAAATAAGGGACATGATTGAGCTATGGTTAGCACTACAGACAGAATAATTAATGTGATACAGTATGTTAAAATGAAGAAATATAAATATACATAGTTGACAAGTTCTTTGCTTTTATTTACATAACGTTTTCGTAATTGACACATAGGGGACAGATTATATGTGGGTCTCATGCAAATGAGTTAGCTTGGAGCACAGAGTTTAGGATTTAGTTATGAGATGAGTGATCTTTTTATTGCTTTATCGGAAACATCCTATTTTACCATAGACAATTCAATTTTCTCCAGTTCAGCAAGAGTTGAACAGAAGCATTACTATTAGTTATTCCTAGTCAAACCAGTACTCAGAGTTGTTAGACCTGGACTTGAATTTACTGCTGCATTAGATTCACATAAAAATTGTTTTATTTTCCATAAAATATGAGTTAATGCACTTCAGCTTACCAGCTGCTAAATTTGATTTCTTTGTAAAAATCAAAGAGAGGTGTTTATATTTTCAGTCAAGCATTGGAACAGGTTACTCAAAAAAGTTGTGCAGTTTTCTCTCCTTGAAAGCTTTAAAGAGTAAAAAAGTTAAGCCCCCAGTAAACTGACCAAATGTCTTAGCTTGCAGCAGGAGGTCGGGCTGCAAACCTCCTGACATCCCTTACAATATGAATTATGTCATCCCTTATTCTGACTTCTCTTACAAAATTTGCTATGAGGTTATTCTCTAATTCTGAGGAAGTGGAGGGAGAAAGTCAATATGCAGTCTGAACAGTACTTTCTGAAAGGGAAAGGATAGCTGTGCCAACAGACAAAGTATTCAGCTTGTGTATGAAACAGTGTTACAGACTGAATTCCCTTTACAGTTTTTATTGGTAATTGTGTTTAAATGCACTACCGATTTGCTGTGGATTAGTTAGGCTTGATGTTTTATTATAAGTTTGGTTTCAGGGAGATTATAGCAGGATTCAGTAGCTTCATCAGTTAATACTTATACTGTAACAAGTTGTAGTTCTTCAATTTTAAGTTCATAGGCGAAAATAGTTGGATCTATTAATACAACTATTATTTATGAAAATTCTATTTTTCATACAAAATCCCATATCAAAATCTGAATGTAAATATTTAAAACAAACACAGATGCTGCTAAGTGGATCAGGCTTTTCATGTTGTCTCAATGTTGTTCCTAGTTATGGAGCTGATCTTTCTGGGAATGACTGGTGCTTACTGAATGGGAAGATAACTAGATGCCTCCTCTTAACCAGAGAGATGGGACAATGGAAGAATGACTGATTCTAACACATCAGCTTCAGTGTGATGGGAAATTTTGTGTTTTCCACCATCAGGACAGAAATCCATGTAATTTTAAATTGCAGTGTGCTGTAAAAACACTGATTTTTTTTTCTGCTAGTGCTACTTACAATTCAATTAATATGTGATGCAGTGATGAATATGTAACTTTTTGAAAGCTGTCTTGATTTGATGAATACCATAAATTAACCTTTCACATATAGTTTTGTTTTTCACTGTCTTTTCTTGAGGCTTTTCATGTTAAAGATTCATCAGAGCTTAGGAGAAATAAAGCTTTTTTTTTTTTTTTTCTTCTGTGAGAAAAGAGAAGCAGTCATATACCTCAGACATTTCTTGATGAAGACTTCCTTCTAGATATCTGTATTTCCAACTAGAATGTTTTCTTTGAAACTTGGAATAAAGCTGACTTTGTTTTGATAAAGGCCATCAATTGTCCTACCAACTACTCACTGATAAGACCTTAAATAAAGTTAAAAATAGATTAAATGTGTCTGTGTTGTAGAGCAAGACTTTCCCAAGTATTGTTAGCAAACTTGTAATTGTGCCTAGAAGGATAACATACCTGTTGGTAAGGCTTGCTTTTTCTACAAGTGTGAATTCTCTGCTAGTTACTAGTAGTACTTTAGATAAAGCATTGCGTTTTTTCACTCTGATCATTTTTGAGAAAAGCAAAAAGAAAATAATTATGATAAATGAGAAAGAGCATCTCGAAATAACACTTTTTTTGTTTTCTGAATGTCTTCTTTTGAATATTAAGGCCATGTCTCTTTTGCACTATTGCCAGAAGCTCAGCTTCCCTTTCATCAGCAGTCTACAGTTTACTTCTTTTATAAAAATGAACTTTGGAATATTGAACCATTTCCACTTCAGCTTTTCATTATAAAGGAGCTCCCAGGGAGACCAGCTGCTGTTGAAACGGACCTTGGGAAACCAGGCGCTCTGAAACACTCATTTTTACGCCTTCTTGTTGTCACTTCCTGAACTCTCTTTGTTCTGTGTATTTATTGTACCTTTTCCTTCTGACTTTTCCCGACCCTGCAATTTTTAAAGGATTTTTAACATGTTTTGAAGAAGTATCCAGTTCTGCCATTTAGACTGGGGGTAGCCATGATATCTCTGAGAAATGCATAAACAGGCCATCACAATGGCAGATTAGTCTACAACTTGACTGTAATAGGTTGTTTTTGAAATAAAGGTAGAAGTTCAGCACTTACTGCACTTTAGAAATTATAAATGATTTTGGTTTTGATTGCTTCAATTTCTTTCTTGACATAAGTACTCTGCAAGTACTGTAAAACAAGCAAACAAAACCCAAACAAAACCACCAAAGGGCAACTATTGTTGCCAAATGCTGACTTGCATTCTAAACATCTGGGGTGATACTTACACTTTGTTGTGTAAACATTTTCGGTTACAGTTTTGCATCATGCCTTGTTAGATGAATTCTTCAGTTACTTTGGTTGTGGGTTCTTTATTTAGTTGGGATTTCTTTTCAGTCAATGTAGAAGTAAAGGTTTATTTTCAGAATTTTCAGGGAATGCTGAATAAGATCTAAATTCCTTTGCCTCATCGTAATAGTTCATTGTGTCTGTCATTTCTTGGTGTTGATCTGCCCCATTCAAAAGTAGTTTTGCAAACTTTATTGGTGCATTAACTGAAAAATGCATACCTGTGATAATTGCTATCACAACCAATTTACCTGATAATTCTTGTATTTTTATAAAGAGATTATATGTGTAAGCATACAGGAGTTTAGATGGAAAATTAATTTCCTTTTAAGTAGCTGGAATTTATAAAATAAAGAGTCCAGAAAGCACTGGCAAAACCTAATTAAAATTATTTAAATAAATTTCTTAATGGAAAAAAAACTATCTTATTTGACACATTGACCTCATCCAGACACTTTTACATTAACTTACATTCATATACTCAAACATATTTGCATACAAGGTCTTTCTCCTGATGCACTGCTATTTGTTTGAAGATAGTGAACTGAAGAAGAAAGCTAGCTCTATTAAATACTCCCGAAAACAAAAGGGAAGAGAAGTAGATAATCTCAAGTAGGATGATTTTGAAGAACTGAGTTTAGAAGTTGTTAATTCCATTATTAAGATATCTGTGTAAAAACTACTTTGTCTTGACTGTATTGTATTACTGAAATGAACAAGTACATTTACTTGGTAGATGATGTTTTTTATTACTGTGTGGATCTTCTGTCAATATGTGAAAAACATTGGTCATTACTTAAGAAATTTCTTGGACTGAAGTATTTCTCCCTATTTCTTCTTGGAAACTTCATATTGACTATGAAACAGGAGCAAGAACAATATAAATTCTCCCTCTGGGATAGGAGAGTGGATAATTGTTTTAAAATATTAAGTTGTTTTTTGTTTCTACGTGATGGTGATCTATGTTTTATTAGCTAAGAATACTTGAGATAACTAAAGGGGTTTGAGTGAAACAGACATGATCACATTTTTATTACCAGCAATTTTTGGGTTAATTTCCTATTAGGCTGGGTGATTCCAAAATGTGATTTTGGAGCATAAAGGAAAGTGTTATGTGTGAGAAGAAGGGTTAATATGCACTTAGCTGTATAGGTGAAACACAGAAAATGGCAAATTTGGTTAAACCAAGTATTCGTTTTTGTGAAAATGGGAGTTTACTTATTTGCTGCTCAGAATGGCAGAGAGTGCTACAGAATCCTAAAGGCATAAAGAAAGTTTTGTAGTTAAAACAGCCTCAGGTTTGTAATAAAGCACAGCTGTTGCCACTTCCGCTCACATTCTTTTATACTAATACATTCTGTGGCTTCTCTACAGATCAGCTGACCCAGTCTTAAATGTGACTGAACCATGAAACCTGTTTTGTCTCATTTCTATGAGGTCTTATTTGAAGCATTCTAAAGATAAAAAGGCTTTTTTTTTTCTTCAGAAGGGTTAACTTCAGTCAAATGTGATATTTGTATCTGTAGTTACAGCATTTTCATATAGTGCAGACTTTGTCTATGCATGTACTGAAAGGAAGCACAGAGCAGCTGCATAGGATTTAATATTTTTTTTTAACTAGGACAATTCTGAAAGAAATATACTTCAGTGCATTACCATATGCTTACATATTACCTCAGTTTTATTTACATTTAGGTAGCAGGCTTCTGTGACCTACTAAATATTTTTAGCTGATCTTATCCTTGGCAGTGTTGCTAACATAGTATTTAAACTGACAGTGATTAGATAAAGCCTGCAAATAGCCACTAAGGTTTCCTGTGTGTATGTTGTGTGTTTTTTTGTTTTTAAAAAGCGTCAGCGAAACAGCCCCCCAAATCCATTAAATATCAAGCACTCTGGTATGGTACAAGTGCCAAGAGAAGTTATGAGAGTGTGAAAGGAATATATGTGGTTTTTTTTGGCCACAACCAGAAAAATTCTAGTACACCATGTAAACCAATGAAAACAGGTCAGAATTTACTGTTCTGTGATTAAATACTACAAAAGCATCTATATATTCTATGTAACAGAAACAATCAGCTTTCAGATATTCTTTCTAGACCAGTCTGAAGGAAAACTGGATTAATATAAGGACAGTGAAGGATAGAGCACATTGCAGTACAATTTTTAATCCAGCAGTTGAGTGCCTGTCTCTAGACAGCCGCTTGTTAAGGTTCTGTGTATCTAGTTTTGATACTTGTTTGTGACTGTCTAAACTGAAGCACTCCAAACATTTAGGATATTCTTGGCCTATTTTTTCAAAGACATTCATGTTTAAGGAGGTATTAAACTTTTTTTTTGTCAGTACCAAGTGCCTTTCTAAAAGGGTAAAACAAATATTGTGTGGGTACTGGCTAGATACTGTGGTATTTAACGGGTGTACAAGCAGCCAAAGAGCAGTTATTGGCATTTATCTTGGATCCATTGTAATCTAAGATAATAAAATACAGTAATTTCACAATTATAAGCTGCACCTGATTATAAGCCGCACATCCGGGTAGCCGGGTAGACCACGGGATTTTTCCATATATAACCCGCACCCGAATATAAGCCGCATTATATATTTATTTTTTTTAAAGTGAGGATCCATGTGCAACAAATTAACGAGTTAGTAACACAATCGTGCGATCGCGGGGTTTGCTGTCAAGTTGCTCAGTTTGCAAACAGTTTTCACAGACTGGCGAAGCTTTAAACGCAGCCCCAGGCGCCCTCCCCATGCTGTGGGCCCCGGCACTCCCGCCCCCTCTGCTGACTGCCATGGCTCCCCGCCTGCTTGGCAGCAGCAGTGGCTCCCCTCGTCGCGCCTAGCCGGCGGCTCTCCCCCTTGCTGCATGCTCGAAGCCGGCCACCCGCCGCCTCCTCGCCGCGCAAAACTGGCTCCGACTCCCTACCTGC
>VRYO01001878.1:4439595-4515788 GCA_009812075.1 Sialia sialis
GAACTGCACCTTATACTCTGGTGTGCCTTATATGCGTGAAATTACTGTAGTTCTTAGTTGACAATGTTCATTATTTGTAATGACATTGTATTTAGTAATTCAAATATTAGCTGCTTTTTCATATGAACTATGAATTTGCATTGCCACTCGTATGTGTGTATTCATATATGCACATTCTATGAAAATTGCATGCTCATTTCCAGATGCTGTATAACTTTAAGGCACTGTTGGCCAGAGCATCTCCATTTTCAAGGGTGGTAACTCTACTGGGGCAAGGTGGATGCCAAAGTCAGTGACTGTATGCTGAGTCCACATTGAGATAATGTTCTAAATTTTAATGGGCTTTATAGGTAAAGAACAACTTAAATTTATGTGGTTAGATTTGTTGCTAATCTGAAATGGTGTGCAACTCCTCTAATGAGCACAAAAAGATGAGCATTTGAATATTACCAATGAGAGTGGACAAAAGTCTGAGACCCAAGAAAAATACGAATTTTTAAATGGAAAAAAAGTAAGTTTCACAAATACTGTCTAGACATTTAGACTCAAGGTGCTACCAATGCTCAGTTAGAATCACAGGCTGTTACTGCAGGAGTTTTGGCATACTGGTTCTGCTTAGTATGTAAATGTGTAGGAATAATACTCAGTCTTCATACTCTTGCTGGAAATAATCTTAGGAACACTTGCCTTGTAACTGTTCTATGCTAATCAAGAGAGCTATGTTCAGCTGTTTGTCCTGCTAAATTGTTAGAAGGGTTTCTTGCTGGGACATGCAGAAACAATCTTGAGCTTAGTTCAGGAGTTAATATGGTCCCAAACCATTTCCCAGGAGAGAGTTTGTGTCTTCTTGGCTCTGTCATATAAGGTTACAGTAGTGTGGATCTGGATTATGGTCAGGTAGTATGGTTCAGAGCATCTTTAATTTCTAGAGTAGACACAGCTGTGAAATACAGATTACCTTGAAGAATATACCAAATTTTAAAAAAATTCCAAGTATTGCATGCATTGGCCAGATAATTAGCAGAAGTGACTTTGTGAAGGTCTTTAAAATCCATTTTTGTCACTATTATTTTCCCATCCCTCAGAACAATATGTTTAATTTTCTTTCACTCTGGAAAACTTTTACTGGTAACTAGGCTCTATATTATTCTACAGAAGGTGTTTCTTTGGGTTTGTTGGCTTAAAAATGCATATGTAATATAATGTGCCGTCTGTGATTGCTTCAAGCTAATAGCTGAGACAGAGAAATATTTTCTCTATTTCCAGACAAAATGCCTGAGCCTGAGTGAGTGTGGATTCATCTGTGCCAACAACCTGCTAATCACATTTTTCTTTGGTAGTTTGTTCTGAAGTGGAAGGAAGTTGTAGAGGTTCACTGTGGATTGACAGATGACGCTAGTTAATCTTTCCCAGGGCAGATCTTCATGTGAATAGGAGAACTTGTTTTCTGATTCAAGAGGAAGAAGCAGTTTAAAAAAATAAAGTTTCTGAGTTATACTTGTCCTTCTGACCAAGCCACCTCTTTAATTTCTCAGTGACACTGCTGAAGTGGTTTACAGGCTCACAGCAAACAGAGTGTGGTATCAAAGCATGCGACAAACTCACACCCTATTGCAGAGTCATGCTAACAAATTGAGAAGAATAGTAGAGTTCCAATACCAGGGGAGCTGCAGGGAATATAAGGAAACACTTTAAGAGTAGTCTTTCATAAGAAAAAGATTTGATAGTTGATTTAATAGATCCTATCCAAGGGCAAACAGGGGAGCATAGTAGATCTAACTATACTGATTATGTCATTTTCGGTATTTAGATTCAGTGTGTTTGTTGGCCAAGTGTACACTCTGCATTTGTAATGAAGGCAAAATGGCACATCACCAGCTATGAGGAAAAAGGAATGGCCACCTTCTGGCCTTCATGGACCACATCTCTATTTTCAGTCCAGTCTGAGAGACTGCATCAAGCATTCTTAACATTCTCCAGCTCAAGTGGAGTGTAATTCACTGACCGCATGAGATTTGTTTGTGGATAAAGCAGAGTTGCTCTTACTCACTTAATTCCATTTCAATTTCTTTTTCTTCCCTCCACATCCCCACTGCCCCCTCCCCCACTTCCCTCAGTTCTCTAATTCAATAATTCAGTAATTTATTTCAAGGTCTGTTATTCTGCTTACTATTCTGGAAATATATGGCTCTTAGAGAGCTACAGATGGTGATCCTTTTGATTTAGGAATTTGTCATCCTTGTTTTGGGAAAAAAATTCAGTACAAACTAAATCCCATGGAAAATCAGGACAATATAGGTGCAAAGCAGCAGGTTCCTTTTCCACTGTCAGAAACATTACTGTTAGCAGTCATAAACCTGCATGACCTAAGTTTGAATTCACTTAATTAGGTTAATTGCTGAGGAGACAGTCTAGGAGAATGGAGCTCAACAACAGCTGCAAAATACGCTTCTGAAAAAATTCTTGAGCAATTAACCAACAATTTCTTCCATGCTACCACACTGATGTAATTGTCAACAATGCACCTAGATAGTGTACATATGTTGCAGTTATAATTTTGCAAAGATCACATAAGTAGTTTTAGAAATGGTACCATAAAATTAAAACATTTGTTTGTTATGAAAAGATGTCTTTTACCAAAGCAGATTGGCACTGTTTTTGCCATGGACTAACACTTCTGTTTTGTCTTCTTCTCCAGGACAGTAACTGTAGTAACTGGGATAGAGCCAGACAGAGGTCTTGGTGGCATACTCTAGTATTAAGGAGGAGCAGAGTAGTGTTAAGTTGGCACAATTTTGCCTGAGAAAAATTATGGGGAAGCTACAAATCAACATTTTCGGGTAACAAGGATCCAAGCTTTGTCATTAGCTCATGTAAGCCTCACCCCCTAACAGACACCTCTCCTTTATGTATCTGTGGAATGATTTTATTCTTTTTTCCTGTTAAGTTCAGGGTGAATAATTCCCTTATCCTATCAAACTGTTCACCTGAGTCATTAATTATACAAATTAGATGTTCATTTGAATGCAGTGTCAGCATGCAAGTATCATAAAGTAGGTCACACTAACTTTTACACTTTTTTAGGATGAAGTAATATTATAAAGCAATGGCCTTGAAGCATATTTTTGAGCAAAAACTACTCAGAAAGGCCTAATGTAACCGGTACTTAAGAAAAAAACCACATTTTTGGTCTTGGGAAAGTTGTTCCAGAATGTAACATTTATTTTAAAGTGAAAGCACTCTCATTTAAAACAGGTGAAAGACTAAGTGTGCTCATGGAGAATCCCTCAAGGTCCTTAAAATAAGCCATTTGCTCACAACAGGTATTGGATGAAGGGTGCGAAAGGCAAAGAGAATAAAAAATAACACAGGCGGCAGTGACTGATATGCTTAGTGTATTAGTTCCTGTTAATCTCATCACCAGTTGTACCAGATACCCTGCTTTTTTTGTGAAATGTCAATATTAGATTATTTTGTGAACTCGTTGATGTTTATTGTGCCTTCTCAGTTGTGAAGAGGTATCATAAAAAACCTTTGCCTTGCTATGCGTTTAATTTGTGTACCATTTATTGGTGTTCCTTCAGAGCTGAATGTCGTAGTAAAGTGGAACATTAGATTACCTAATTAAGTATTTCAGAGGGAGATGTGCTAAAAATAAAACTTAGAAGTGGTAGCAGTTTGCTTTTCTTAGTAGTTTTAAATGTGTAAAATATAGAAGACAACTTCAAGTCTATACTTGAATAGGATTTATTTTAGTCGTGTTACTTACAGTCTGCATCACTGGGGGACTCTTCCAGTTATTTCTTTCAGAATTGGATCAAGCCCAGTAATGACTGAACCACTTACAATCTCCCAACACTTTAATTGTCAATTATCTCATTTTTTATGTGGCCTTCAGTCTCTGCTGGCAGGGGAGTAGTAGTTAACCCTTCCACAGATATGATTTTCCAGTGTATTGAATGCAGCAGTCATGGCATGGCTCTCAGAGGACTCTGTGACATTTGTTTGCCAGCAGTGATAAAACTGTCCATTGTAGTTTTGCTGACAATCAGCAGCATGATTATGGATTTATCTGGTACTGTAGAAATGTGCACATTGACAGCTGCAAAAATGATTTAATTTTGGTTCCATAGAAGTATACAGCTAAGTGCTTTGTAATAAAGCAACATTGATAAAGTAAATATTATGATGACTTAATGCACCCACAAAAGGGTAATTCATGCTTCTTGGAAATGAATGATGAAGCAGGGATTCTATCATGTGAGAAAACACATTTGAAAATTATAAGATGTAGGTAGATGAATATGAATAATGCTTTTCTTGACTGATTACAATTTGACATTTGCTAATTCTGTGAAAATGTGGTTGTTTCCTTAAACTAAATAAAGCTTCATTAATTGCATTTAATACTCCATAAATCTATTAAATGAAAGAAGCTTAGATTTTCTTAACAGTGAGGAAATACAATGTGTTCTGTATTGAAGTGTTATTTTAATAGAAGTAATCCTAAAGTTTCTGAGAAACATTAGTAATTGAATCAGCATTGTTAAACATGAAGAGTATGTGTACACGTGCAGGAGTATGTTTATGTGGACATGTGAAATCATGAATTAGAAAAAGGAGACCTTTTAGCTCCACAGAATCACAGAATATTCTGAGTTGGAAGAGAACCATGAGGATCATTGAGTCCAGTTCTCTCTATAACTGTGTGAAAGCCTGTATAGCCATATGAGAAGTCTCTAAATTAATTTATCAGTCATAAGAAATAATAAATGCTAATTTTATTAAGAAATCATGTTAGTGTTTAGTTTTTGTACATGCATTCCAAAGCAAAACAAATTTTTTCACTACTGTGAAAGATCTGAAGGCATGTAGTTCATACAAAAATACTCTGTGGTCTAGCAAAAAGACCTTGCAGTGGCTGATTTAAGAAGCTCAATCCATTTAGTTTATAAAGAGAAATTCAGAGTTGACTTGATCAAAGGTTGTGAGTACCTGTACTGGGAAGAGAAGACTCTTGTTAGAGAGACCTTTAATTTGACAAAGTGCAACGAGACTGTAAAGCTGGAATTTGAAAATGCAAGATATACCAGTAAAGTACAGTAAAATATTTTTTTTTAAAAAAGAAGGGTTTTTTACTCTTAGATTAACGATAACCAAGACTGAATTTTCTAAAAGCTATGTTTTAGTGTTTTCAGAAGCTCTGAGACCTTGATGCAAGAATTACTGATGATGGTTGGTGGTACACACTATACCTGCATGCACTAAACTGCTACTATGGCCATTTTGGTTATAGATCCTTTTCAACTGCATGTCCTAGTGGTTCTGTCATTGTTCAATTTCACTGTTACACAAAGCTAAAAGTATAATTTGTGGTTTAGTGTCCTTAAGTGTGTATCACCAAGAATCCCTCTCTCTGGCATATATGATTTTTTATAATATATTATGAGAGTATATTGGCAAAGAAAATTACAGTAGGAGTATGTTGCTTTGTGGCCGAGACACACAGGCGAAAGAACTAAACTTGGATTCAAGGTAATGCTAGTCCAAACAGAAAACCAGTTTTGGAAAACCTAAGTTCTCAGAAGCATAAACTGTATATAAAAGATCTAAGGTAATCTATGTAATTAATTTAATCTATACTATATGAAAACAAAACCTAACAGCCTAGATTTTTTTAAAGTAAAGCATTTTCAAATCCATTATAATGTTGTCTTACTTTACAACATTTCCATTGTTTATTTATCATAGAGTGGTACGATTTGTTACTTTCCATATAAGACTGCTGTGAAGTGTAATAAATATTGGCAAAAAACTCTAAGATCCTTAGATGATAGAGACTACAGAGGTATAGAGATGAAATGTCAGATAGAGGTACAGCTCAAAAGTCATATGAAGACAGAATTTGCATCCCATATTGTTCAGGAAAACACTTCATTAAAACAATTTCCCATTTTTCTTTCTATTGGCAATTTTCCAGTAGTTAAACAAAAAGTGACAGTATGCAACATCCTCAGCATAGTACAATTTGTGTGACACTGCAAATACCAGAATAAAAGTAGATTCTTTCAGGCCAAGCCTCTAACCCATATGATGTAGTATTGTTCTTGGCATGATGTTCCAGTTAACAATGAGTTGTAGCAGCTCATGAGAAGTTTTCAAAATAGAATCAGGTGAATTAATGAATTTCACCCAATTTTTTTTTGGAAGAACATCACAGTTCTTTAGACTCCAAGCACCGAATCCAGTAATCTATTAAGCAAGAAAAAGCTTTTGTACTGTAAAAATTACTAAGCTACATTATCCCAATCAAGTTACTCTTTTGTTCCTGTTTTGAATTTACTTGACTGAATAAAAATGTCTTCTCCAGTGTTTATTTATCTCCAGCTTTCCATGTCTATTAAATATTTTTATATGTTTGATTGCTTTAGAGCTGCAGTCAAGTGCCTTCAGATCCATACCTTCCTTTTTGGTATACTCTTGCTCATTAAATTTGATCTCTTGAGAATAGCATTCCATAAACAGGTTGGAAACAAATTATGTTAACTCTCTGGAAATGTGAAGTATTTTTGCCCCATCTAACTGGGAAAGTGAGAAAAGATTACTTCCATAATTATACACAGATTCCTTTCCATAATTAGTTCCCTTAGATGATTTTTATCTTCCTCTTAAAGGCAAAAGAGTTGTGTCAGCTGAGTCTCATATACAAAGAATTTTCTTTCAGTAGAAGCTGAGAAAATCTGGACAGTGCCTACAGTATGGAGCTATTGCTGCTGTCATTTCCTTGCTTGTGGCAGCCCTGCTCCTCTGCAGTTCTGTGCTCAGGCCTTAGGAAGTGTGGGGAAGTCTGGGATATTTTCATGATCCCTCAGAATTCTTCCTTAAATAAAAGGTAAGTATCTGAGTTAATCACTCAGGAAGAGTAGACATATTTCTATAACCCAGTTTTCACTGAACATGAAGTGAATGTAAGTGCCTGAGACCCATGTATTTAAAAAAAATGTGAAAGACTAGGTTAGAGGAATTCAAACATTTTTTCCAGAATTATGTTTTGAAATAATCTCTCTCAAACTACCAAATGTGGCGATGCATGATAACAATATTCCCGTTAGCTAGTTTAGCCCAGGTTTGCCATAAAAGTGGGCTAGATGATACTCTTCACTCCTCACTCATGATGAAAGAGAGAGGAACTGTGCCAGAATGTGATTTATGATAAGAAACTCTCCAGAAGAGGGGTTCAGAAGGTAATAAGTTGGTGATAGGAGGTGATAAATGTGCTTAAACAGTCCAATGCATTACTTAAACCATTCAGTTTATTTAGACAGTTTATTTGTCGGAAGAGTATGCAGGAAATCCTGTGGAGTGACAGTTCTGCAATGCTAAGTGAGGACTGAATCAGGTATGCCTGAAAGCTGAAAACATGCTTTTGCTGATGTTTTGGTGCATGTGTACATATCTGAAAGTTCATTCCATAATTGTGCCTGTCTTGAAGGAACTTTTAGATGGAGTTTAGTAGATTTTCATTTTAAAAATAATTGCTCCATTTGCTCCCCCATCTCACTAGAAAAACCCTAAACAACCAACCCAGCACTTTATTTTTTTAATGCCTGCTGCAGTACAATGAAATTGACCATAGTAAGTAGAGGAAAATTAAATAGAAATATTTTCAATACACTCTGAACACTCAGGAACTATTCAGTATGAATGTTAACTAAATGAAGAACAGATACTAATATTGTGGCTACTTGAAAAAATGTTTCTGAAACAGTCTCCTGAAAGTAAACACAAATAGACTAGACATTTGTGCATATCAATCTTGTGTACCAGATCTGCTTCAGCATTAAAAATTTAATGTAAGCTGTTTTTCTTGTTTTCCCCCAGTCAAAACTATGTTAATTCTTTTGAAAATAATAAAGTTCAGTTCCTAGGGCAGAAACAGGATGCAAAATGTTCTGCAGGTAAAACACAGATCCAAGCATTAGATGCACACTCATTATGTTTAAACATATAAAACTGTTTCTATTCTAAATAATGAATCCCAGGCTAATTTTATAACAATGAGGCATAAAACCCAAGGATCATATCCTCAAATGTCTTCAGTTTTTATTTGACACAAAACAATATGTTGGCAGAAATATTTTTAGACACTGCTGAGAGCATAAGGGACAGAAAAAGATCTCTGAAGAGAATATATTTCCCACTCCTTTTTATATTATTAATGTCAGTCCTCTTTTAGGATAGCTTATTTATTTGATAAGCATTCTATAATTTATGACAGTCTCTGTAGCCTGATACTTCTTTTTGATAAACTCTTAAGACTTTTAATCCAGACCAGCAGGTAGATGCCAAACCTGGGTTCACCTTTCATCACACTCAAGAATGATCTTAGCAGGTCAGTTGTAGGCGGTGGTGTAACTATCTCATGTTCCTCATTCCGAAGGTTGGAGGAGAATAGCTTCATTGGGATTCTCTCTTCTGCTTCTGGATGTGTGAAGAACAGCTTTCACCAGACCACTGAATTACTTTGCCTTCTGAAATAAAGAGCTGAGCTACAGATGGTTATGCTTGATTTGTAGGTGAGCACTGGAAATTAGCGAAGCAGGAGAGTGATTTAATATTTTGATACTGTGATGTCATAAATCAGCTTCTGCTGATATTTTAATTTCAAATTTTAAATTAATTTTCCAAATAAAAGCCAGTGTTTAAACTTTCTTCCTGAAGCACTTAACCTCATAATGGTATAAGTCATAGTTTTTCTATTTCCTAAATATGTATTATAAAAGTCAAGTAAACATAATTCTATTTTAAATCGTTCAAAGCAAGTTTGTTATCATTCCATGAATTCAGAAAATGAAGCAGTTTGAACTTTAGTTTTTTTTTAATATTAAGTCCTTAAATGAGAAACTCTAGTCTTTGAAGCCTCAGTATTCAGATAAATCCCGCGAAGAGTTTCCTACTTGCACGTGCCTTTATGTCACGTTTCCACATTGAATCTCCTGTGATAATTGCTTCAGAATGAGAACAAAGATACCACTATGTTCATGTTAGTCACATGTTTGTAAAAGCTGATCTGCTGGTGCCAGTGATGGCTTTGTTCTGTGTTGATTAGGCCATGCCATGCTGTGCAGCTTGTCCTGAATGTGCTTCAGCGCTTCAGAGCAGCACGGTGCGAAGGGGAAGCTGCTGCTCGCACAGCACTACTCGTGCGTGGGGGCTGCCTGTGCCCAGCTGTGCAGAGAGCTCTGCAGGAAAGTGCAGCTTTTGCTCTTTGAACTTGAGCCTGCTAAATGTGTGATTTTTGGCCTGCTTTGCATGGTGTCTCCAATCACCTTGCTGCGCTATTTCAGGACTATTCACCAACTCAGTTTGGGAGATCCAGGCGCTGGGAGTCGAATGTTCTTCCACCACAATCTGCAGCTTCACTGCTGTCCATCTCTTCTCACTGCTTTCCTTCTCTGTTTTTTGGACTGAACGTTTCACTTAATGTGAAAGGACATATGACTAGTGGTGTTAGCAATAAGAAGTACTTCTGCTCTACCAGTCTTTGATAGCTGGCTTTCTTTTATGTTGTGTGGTTATTGAGGTTTAAAATGTGATTCGACTAAGAAAGATGATCAGAATTTTTTCTGTGAGACTTGGTAAAACATTTCTTTACCGCTTTTCTCTGTGTATAAAAGGCTGCTGTATTTGTACTAAAGTTACCATTTTGGATGTACTTTTTTTCTTTTTTAATTTCAAGTATAAGGTGAACAGAGATCGCCTGCATGATAAATTCTTCTAGTAATTTTTCACATAGCACAAAAGTTTTCATGTGAAAGTTTTGAACTATTTAATTGTGCTTTGATATTGTACTGAGCACGCTGTAGTGTAGGCACATAAGCATGCTCACATATTACAAAAAAATACTGTGTGCATAAAATTATTGCTCTTTTAGAAGTACTTTGCCAGCAAATCAACTGGCATTTCAGAGGAAAAATTAAGAAGAAATAGCTATGAAACACTGAGTCTTTTCAGAGCTCTTGCAGTCTTCTTTTTTTGCAGTCTTCTGGGTGTTTTATGTGATTTTATTAGCATGTAAATGTCTTATTATTAGCATTTATTAGTATGTAATGTCTTACAACATTGATGATCCAGTCTTTTAGGACAGTAAAGAACCACTTTTAAAATAAACTCAGTTTATTCACAGGATTTAAAGTTCTTTGAAATTTCAATTGAATTTTGATTGATAGTGTTTTTCTATGAAAAAAGTTTAAATGATACTTTTGTGAAAGTATTTTTTTCCTTACTGTGCTTTTTGGAGTTTTCATTTTGAAATGTGAAATAAGTAAAATAGCAATGGTTGAGGGTTTATTTGGTAAGGAAGTAAATATTGTGTGCTGTTAAAACTGTTCAAGATTAGGAGTTTAAAGAAAAAAGGATGTGAAATGCTGTAAAAAGTTGCTTGTAACAGAGTAATACATTTTTCCTCATCAGCAGTTTCTTGTGCAGAAAGAACAAATGTCTCCTATTTTACCAAGATAAGTGTAGGTTACCTTAGATTAAATATTAGGTACAAAGGTACATAATAGACACAAACAACCCGTTAGCATTTGGTTTACTAACAGAAGCTAAAACACTGTGCTAGCAGTTACAGCATCTGGTTTTACTCTTTTTGCTCATGAGCTGCTATGATCTACTTTAACTAATATAATAAAAATTAATGGTAAAATAATGTTCTCTCTGATACGTGTTGTCTTTGCTCAAAGAATTTATTAGGTAGTTTTAATTCCATTTGTCCTCTGAAGGGATAATGTCATTACTTTATGTTCAATAAGGCTGTTGGGTTTTATATAGAACTAATTACTGTCTAAAACCAGCCTAGTATAATTTTAAAATATGGCATCACCAAGTATGAAGTAATAATAAATTGAAAAGTAAATAGTTTAGAAAAATTTACCCTGGTTATATTTAGTATGTACCTAAGGGGATATACAGATATCCTCAAGGGATATGAAAAGGATGCAAACTTTCCCAAGCTGCATTTGCTGTTTTTTTGAGTGGCATGCACAGTATGCACATTACTGGAAAAAATAATTCATATTTATCTTCTCTGTTCTGGAATTAAGTACTAAAACTCACCATTTAACTAATTAAACTTCCAGCTGGTGCTTAGGGAAACATACTTGGTTGCTATTTTTAAAGTATGACAGTTGCTGCAGAGATTGTGCACTCAATCACATTGAAACATCCTTGTACTTAATCAATAGCTGTGAACATTTGTCAATTTTTTTCATATTTGATCAATTGAATGAATTTTCAATATTACTAAATGAATCAAATAAATTACTATTTTTTTAGTGGTACAAGAGCTTGGTACAATGATTTTTCTCCCCAGCAAATTAATGATATACAACCAAATTTGTTATTACACATTTGCCCACTCACATGGTGGCATGAAAAATAGCCTAGTCTGTGAATTTAAGGAAACCATTAAGGGGAGCTTTAGCATGAAATTGATAAAATTTAATTCAGTAATGGGAGTAAAAGGTAGCATCTTCACTTTGGGATGATCAACCCTGCATGTATGATTGCTTGCTGAGACAGGAGATGTGGGCGTGAGTCTGCTGCCTGGGCATTCTTGGCTATCCCCCGGCACTCTGGAGTAGGGTGAAAAGATATTTAATTGTTAATGCTGGAGGCTAACAAATCCTTCTGTGGATTTGAATCGATAAACTCAGGTACTAACAATGGAATGTGGCATGGGGTTTATGGGAGCAGGGCTGACACATGACTTGGTCACTGAAGTTAAGGTCCTTAACTGTGTTTCTGTATGAATGGAACTGGGAGTGTGGAGAGGAAACTGCACTCATGAGAAGAGGGGAAGATGTTTTCTTTGGTCTCTCACCTGTAAGCTTTTGAATCAAACAGAGATAAAAAGGCAGATTTATGTATAGCAACTGAGAAGCTGGAGGTTTGTGCCAGTGGCAACATAAGTGTTTTATTGAGCTTTGTCATCAGGCTGAGGAAACTATCCTGTGTTTAACTGCTTCCTGTCGCTTGCTAAAGGTTCAGAATACTGAGACTAGAGAGAGATCTAGAGACTAGATCTTTTTATGAATCTTCTTTGAAGAGAGAGCAATTCCTTGAAGAAATTGTCTTGCTGTCCAGTGTATTATGCAGAATACCATTCCCCCACTGGTACTTGTTGTGAAGGCATTCAGTATTTTTAAAATGTGAATTAGGTGTAACTGATGCCATTACGCTTGCTAAGCATCTGAAGCTAATCTGTAAAGCTGCCTCAACAGCTGTTCTGCAATATTGACTCCACTGTTGGTTTTGTAATTCTTTCTGTTTTCCTGCTTCTCAAAGTGTTTATTGTGCAGATCCAGCAAATTGTTCATCATCTGTTCGCTTAATTTACTCCTTGGAGTACGTGGACTTAGGAGGGAGCTTTGTTTCCCAAATTTTGAATACTAACAATGGAATCTGCATGAACTGAAGCATTCAGAGGGAGTCAGCTACGTCTACTACCTACAACTGGCATCTCATTTTGGCAGTGGCCATTGTTGGAGATGAGCTTGTTTGCAGAGTTTAGAGTACAGTAATTTCACACTCATAAGCCGCACCTGGTTATAACCCGCACTTCGGGTAGCCGGGAAGACAACGGAATTTATCCATAAATAAGCTGCACTGGGTGATTAGCTGCATTTTTCTTTTTCCTTTTTCCTTTTTTCCTGAGCAGTAGAGGGGGCGCTCCCTGACCTGTCCACTTGCTCCCCCAACACGGCTCCTGACACACAGGGGCCGGCAGCGCCCGTGCGTTCCCGCAGCCCCGCTCCCCTCCTGACACACAGGGGCTGCTGGCACCCACGTGTTCCCGCGGCCCCGCTCCACTCCTGACACACGGGGGCTGCTGGCACCCACGTGTTCCCGCGGCCCCGCTCCCCTCCTGACACACAGGGGCTGCTGGCACCCACGTGTTCCCGCAGCCCCGCTCCCCTCCTGACACACGGGGGCCAGCTGTGGCCGCCCATTCCCACTCCTCCGCGTGGCTGCTGAGGGGCGGGGAACGCGGCTCCCCCTGCGGCTCACACTTCCAGATTGGCAATTCTTCGGAATTTGTCCATAAATAAGCCGCACCTGGTGATTAGCCGAACTTCTGGCGTCGGCTGAATTCTTCAGTGAAATAGGTGTGGCTTATCAGTGCGAAATTACTGTACTCTTGTTCTAAGTGTGTCTTCCTGACTGTGCTTGTATTTCCAGGTGGCTCTGCTGGCTGCTGTGGGTCATGCCAGGGCCATGCTCCACTGCTCGTGCTCTGGTCTGCTGTGAGTTTACTAGGTGTATTCAGACAGTCCTTGCCTTTGTGTGCTGTCCTCTGTCTTCCTGGGACTAAGTGTATTCAGTTTTGGCTGGAAATTGTCCTAGGATTTGTCACAAAAGCTTCTTTATCTGAGACAAGTGGTAGCTGGATACTATCCCCCAGCTGGAGAGCTGCTCTCTGGGTCTAGCTGCCTACAACTGAGCTACATTTCTCTTCTGTGTATATTTGGATTGATTTTTGTTTTCCAGGTCATGCACCTACCAGCTGCTGTCCTGAGTACGGTGCTTTTACAACTAAGTGCTTCTCCCAAAAAATAGAGATGTAGGGTTTTTACTGCCTTGAAGAAATTGCAATTGTACAGCTCCTTCATAGCATTGCTTGACCTGCTGCCAGCTTACCCTGCCAGGTCTCCTTTCTCCGCCCCTTATGAGGTATCAGTACTTGGGATGCTAGTAGAAAATGTTGTCTCAGAGCAGGAAGAGGGACTGCACTTCCAGCTGGTTAACACATCTATGGGATGTTTCCAGTTCCTTTCCTGTTCACCTACACATTGTGAATAATCTTACTGTTGCCACCTTTCCTATCTGCTGGGCTGTTGTTAGTCCTGTTGTTGTTTGGACCTCTAGTTATATGTGCCGCTAGTCACAAACATTTTAGATTTTGTAATTTCCTTAGCTTATAATGAAATATTTAAAATCATACAATTATTTCTAAAACTAGAGAGACAACCTTGCAGAATTTTGTTATACTCGTTGTAATTGATAGACTGTAATTGAATAAGGCTGTATATTCACCAGGACAATTTCTTCAGTGACCCAAACTCCTTTCCATTCTTCAGTGTAATTTTAGTCCATTCACCTGCTTAAAGCTCCAAGATCTAGCTTCCTGCATCTAATAGTGCTGATTTTTGTATCTGATACTGATATTTTTAAAACTGTCAGGGTTGTTTTCTAGAACTGTAAAGCTGAGATAATTTTCTTGTGTCTGTGAAATAGTGATAGATCACAATCAAGTAAAATAATGGGATTTAGTTGAGTGTAATTTTGGCATCAAATATTATGTAATAATGCTAGTTAATTAGCTAAAATAAGCATCAGAAAAGTTAGATGTTAGAAATCACGAAGAAGCAGAATTTTCTACTTATAAGTAGAAACTACTACTTTGTGGATTCTTTGCTTGTGCAGGCAGAATTTCTGAAACACTGAGAAAATAATGGCATTCTTTGTACTGTGAGAAGCAATTATCTTTATTCTTCTATAAATCTGCTCTGCCATCAATAGAGAAGGCCTGGCATCCTCCTTGGTTTGAACTGGATCTTTTTGTCCCCTGGCTTTTATTGGTGTTAGTACTTGGAAGCCCTCACAATTATCTGGATCATTGTACTGTTGCAGTTAAAAAGAAGAATTTTAGAAAAAGCCCATGGTGCTGGTGGCAACCAGTGAGTCATCTAGAGATTTAAGCAAATCTTAGTCATCTGAAGGTGTGCGTCCAGTTAAACTACTGTTCTGTGCTTTCTCTGGAGTCAGCAGTGAGAAGGAGAGCCCTTCCTCCAGATGTTCAACAGTGCAGATGACTGACCTGGATGATGAAGTAGACATCTTTTTTGGGCAGCAGCATTTGTCTTTGCTTTGGACTCAGACTGTCAGCCCTGAACATTGCATAGTTTTGATACCTCACTTTCTTGAACCATTCTCATTTTGACATTAAAAATCCATAACTTGTTCAACTGATCAGCAAGTGACAGAAAAAGGAAATTTGTTAACAATTTATGAGAAGATTTAGAGGTGAAGTGCTGCATATTGAGCTATCACTCTTACACAGTTTTATGAAAGCAGTGCCATTTTCTTTCACTGAATACAACCATCTACAAACTGAGTTAATTAAAATTAATATTTTATTAGTGATTACTTACCTTTCATTACTAGATAGTTACATATCATATTTTGACAAAAAAAGAATGAGGTGAAGTAGGGATTCTGCTGTTCCAGTCCCCAAGTACACAATCAGAATCATTTATGAGCTGGGTATTAATAGTATTAATAACTCATACATTGTATTGATATTACAAATAATAATACAAAGTATTTATATATAATACATTGGTACTATTCCTGCTCTGAAATCTTTGTGGAAGTCATCATTTGTCACCATTGCATCTACTGTCCAGTGTAGAGAAAGTTATTATTATTTATATAGAGTTGAATAGTTTATTTGTAGTTGAATAAGAACATATATTGGCAGATTTATTTGATACATAATAACTTGTCTAAAGGGAAGATGCAGGTAGCCAGAAAACAGTTATTTTTATTATTCCTATCTGATTCATTGTTAGTTTTAATGTTTCTTGCATTTATAGTCTGAAATAATGTAATTTTATCTTAATGGCTTTTGACCATAAGTTATTAGTTCATTTTGTATCTGTCATTGTTGATAACTCCTAAAGACAATTTAAATGAGTGGTTGCATTTTGGAGTTATTTTTGTGCAATAATAAATATCAATTTAGCAGCAAAGAGATGACATAGGCAGAATAAGATGTTTCAGTGTTCATAGTTGCCCTTAGAACTTTAAATGTTTAGCACACTCTTACAAATTGAGTCATGTATAGGGTACTTACTGCATTGTTATCTGCAAATCCAGGTAATAATCTAGTGAATGCTAATGTTACTTTATTTCTTAATCTTTTCATTTGCTTTAAGAAATAGGCAAAAGAACAGATCTAAATGAGAGCTCTGCCTAATAATGGGCTTGGTGCTCAAGTCCCAATCCCCATTTAGTAGGAGGCTTCTAATACAATGGGCATTTTCTCTGACTGATAATTCCCCAGGTTCCTACACTGATTCTGTTCCATCTTCAAACATTCCTATTCTTTGCAGCCAATACATACCTAACACATGAATCACAGCCTGAAAGCGCCTGCATGTCTCTTCACTCATTATGTAATGAGCCTGCACGGCATGGTGGCTTTTGTAACTTGGACCTCTCTGTGAAGTGCTGTAATGAGATGGGATGAATCTTGATTTAAGTACTGCTTTACCTAAATCCTCTGAAGAAGTCAGTGTCCTGCATGTGTTCAAAGAAAGAACATCTCATGCTTTCATGTCAGAGCAGACCTCCAGCAAAATGTAGTATGGTCTCAGCTGCTGAGGTTTTTTTGAAAGAAAAAACCTTTTACAGTCAGAGGATGGATTAGCTGTGTTTTTCTGGAGAGCATTAACCAAGAACTGGAAAACCTGACTTTCAGCCCGATACAGTTGAGGTTTTTCTGCTTCAGATGAGCTCCTTACATACTAAGATAAATTGTGGGAATGTGCATGTGAGTTGACTTCTCAGTTTTGAAGACAAAGGCAAACTATTAATGAAGACATTACTGTGTCAAAAATAGCCTTTTTAAAAGAATACATAAGGTTCTGCTCTGTCTCTCCAATGATGAGTGTATGCATTTCTTGTCTGAGAATATGCAGTACTGAAACATGGTAGCACAAGTGAATTTCCATTCTCTCATGTGTAGTTATCCAAATGTCCATTAGACAGTAAAGCTTTTGCCTCACCTCTGCTTACCTCTGCTTCTTTAAACTAGGTCCCAGTCATTTTGGTCTGTTTCTGTATCCCACAGTAAATTTTTTTGCTGCTTCATGTGGAAAAAGTATTTTCTCAGGAGCACAGGGACAGAAGTACTCTACTGTTATGTGTCTCAAGGTGTTAGTTCACAGCAGAGTCAAGGTCTTTTTGAATAGGAAGAGAAACAGGTGAATTTTGCAGTCACTGAAAGTGTCAGAGAGGAAGAGACCTCCTCATGACAGTGTTGCTGTAGTGTTTCCTTATATAAAATAAGCAAGTAAGAAAGATCACTGCCCATTTTACTATTCCTTAAGACAGAAGCAAGCATCAACTTCTGATCTTAAAGAGATGAGAAAGTAAATGAGGAAGAAATGGTGTGGGACTGGTAGTTGTAGACTGATGTCTTTTTTTAGTAATTTCTGCAAGGTGTAGATGGCTGGAAGGAAAGGGATTGTTTATACGACCCATGTTCCTGTCTGTCGTGTGAATGAACTGAGATGACATGGTCAGATCTTATTCAGGGGATGAAATTTACTTCTGATCATATAAAAACACCAAAAGGCATTTTCTTCAAGGTACGTTTGTCTTACTTTACTTTTAGGTGAAAACAGGCCTCTCCACTCCACTGCATCTGCCCTTTCTGTTACTGTAAAGTTGGCCAAGCCAGAGAGTTTCAGCCAAATGCAGCTCATGGGGTGGTTCAAATGCGTCTCTATGGCTAAGCCCAAAACTTTTGAGGGTGGGGGGGAGAAAGTCAGCAGGGCTCCAGGGGGGGTGTTCACATCATCCTAGAAACATGTTAAACATCCATCTTGATGCATGCAAAATGTAAATCTTCTACCTAGAAAACAGTTTTACCTACCTATTGTGCAGTGTGACTTGTAGCTTTCTGTTTTTCATGTGCAGAAAGGTTTACTGACTCTATTGATGCTTTGACAGTTGCCCATGAATAATGTAAAAAGAGCACTCAGTAAATATCAAAGCCCTTGGTTCAATATCTTTTCAGACCATTTAGGCAAAACAGAGCTGATGTAAAATTGTGAAGATAACAAATGGCAGTAGAAAGGTAGTGCTTTTGCCTTCTGCTTATAAGTGTAATGGAAGAAAATAGGAAGAAATAATAGGAAACTGCAAATCATACAGCTAAACATGATGATTAAAAATTACCACCTTTGAAGTTAATGCACAGTAAACTGGTGGAATCGAGTGACACAAATTCCACTGAGGGAAAAAACAATGAGGGATAAATAATGCTGAGTAATGCTGCCTTGACATTTATGATAATCAGGCTGAAGATAGGGAGGATGGCTTTGTGGAACAACTCTACAATCAGTTAGCTAATAGTCTTGGATTAGAAAGCGGCTCCTGGGAATCAGGAAGCAGTTGTCCACTTGAGGGGTTTTAAAGGCTTTATCAGCTGGTCATTGTAATACATAATGTGAACTTGGACCACAGTCCATTCACATATGGTTGTGGTTTGTAGAATGACAGCCCATCAGAACATTTTGGAGAAACCTAGAAATGAGCAGACCTGTACCATGTGACATGGAAGAACTCCTCAAGGTAGGGAATCTGTCCTGGGAAACCACAAGTGAACCATTATGTTGTCTCTCTGTCAGAGGAGCATTTTGGGGCACAATTAACAACTGTTGCTGGATGAATTGTTTCAATATTTTTCTAATACCCATAGCAGCACCAAGAGCCATGTGCCCTGAGGAAAGGAAGTACAACTGAGCTACGGAGTTCACCACCTATATTTGGCTATTAGAAAGGCTGACAAACTCCTAAACAGTATTACACACCTTATTTCTGAGACTTTAAGAAGAACTTTTCTGGGATTTTATTTAATAAATGTAAAAATAATGTGAACTATGCAAATTTTCAAAGTTCTTTGCTATAGGTAGTAATTTTTTTTGAACTGCTGTACCTACACAATTATGTTGTTTTCAGTTCTGCCCTTGAAATATATCTTATATGAGGATGGCAACCTGTGGATTTTTCTTGTCAGATATTTAAATTACTTCAGCAATTTTTGATATGAAAAACTTGTGCTTTCTGATAGAATTGTCACAGTAGTGTCTTGTTTTAAGATTCTGTTCTCTGGAGGGCTAGGCACATAATGTACAGTAATTTCACACTCATAAGCCGCACCTGGTTATAAGCAGCACTTCCAGGTAGCTGGGAAGTCCACGGAATTTGTCCATAAATAAGCTGCACCAGGTGATAAGCCACACTTTTTTTTTTTTCCCCGCGCAGCAGAGGCGGTGCTGCCCATCCTGCCTGCTCGCTCCCCCGCTTGGTTCTTGCCACCCAGGGGCCGGCCACGCCCGCGTGTTCCCGCTGCCCCGCGCAGCTCCTGAGGGGTGGGGAACACCTGCTCCCCCCATGGCTCGCACTTCTGAGTTGACAATTCTCTGGAATTTGTCCATAAATAAGCTGCACCTGGTGATTAGCCACACTTCCGGGATCAGCTCAATTCTTCAGTGAAATAGGTGTGGCTTATCAGTGTGTAAGTTTAAAATTCATTAAGAATACTGCTCAGGGAAAGAAAAGTTAGTATTAATGAGTTAGGTGCATTCATGGTAGTATAAGCTACATCACTAGTTTTCTGCAGGTAGAAGTTTACAAATCTCAGGTAATTTCTCCACTTGTACATTTTGTCACGTTAAGAAGGTTTTCATTACTCTTAGTATTTTGATTAATTTGCTGACTATGGTTCATTCATGCATCTTTCTTAGATGGGGGCTGAGCTCAGTTTTTCCTTTGAGTTGTCATCATGCTTTTGGGTGTTTGATACTTCAATTCTATAAACAACTCCACCTGGCTGACAAGAACTGTAAGTTCACAGGTTCAGTGTATGTAGTTTTTGTATGCAAAGCTGTACCTTGAATCTCTTTTCCAGATTACTTACGAATTTGCTAGATCTCAGTAACGGGTAATTTAAAAAAACCAAAAACCTATTGGATTCCTATTGCTTATTTTTTTGCATCTTTTTCCTTAGGTAGATAAATTGTTCTGTTTTAATAATTTAAAAATCTACAGTAAAGACCCTGTCAGTGAAAGTTACTGAATAAGCACTAAACAAAGTCATTTTGTTCATTGCTAATAGTAAACATTAAGAGTAAGACTGGCTGCTTTTTTTAGTTCACCTTTTTTTTAAAACAGATAAAGGTTATTTTCATCTCTAGCATTTTCTGGCTGGTCACTATGTTCCATGTCAGAGAGAGCCTTGAATAATCTCTTTGAAGGAAGTATTGAGGCAGAGAATTAGCATTCTCTCCAGTCAGACTCCACTGCACACAGGTTGGTTTCTCGTTTGTCATGGCAGTGTTTTCATTAGGTCAGCTGAAAAACTGCCCTTCTCTCCTTCAGAATGCAAAATGAGCTGGGAATACAGCAAAATGAAATTACAGAAATAAACTTTAGATATGTATGTCAGTTAACCATGAAAGCATTGACACAAATCTTACACAAATTTTTATAATTTGCTTGAGCATTCAAAAAGCAAAACCACAGATGTTTTGTGCTGGAGTTAGAGTTTGCCTTTTTCTTGTGAACTTTAGAAAATGAGATTGAGTTTTCTATATGCAGTGAGATTGGGCAGCAAACTAAATGAGGAAGTGATTTATCCCCTCTCTTGACTCTCTCCACCCTTCTAAAGTTGCTACAAACACTTAAATTTGGAAACAGGGTCAAATTTGGAAACAGGGAGGTCTGACAGAAACTTGATAGGATCACACAGAAAACTAAATAATAAAGCTGAGTAATTTCTGGCACAGCAGTAGTTTAAACTTTCATTGCGAAAAACTAACTTCACTCTTAGATTTTCTATAAAAAAGCAATGGTACAATTCTGTGAGGTTTTTTTTTTTTCAATAAAAATATTCCACTAAAATATGGAGAAGGTTGCAACAATTTGTCCCTCTTCTAATATCCTTATTTAGCCAATCCACACTTACAGAGTTCAAATACACTGTTTCATTAATTTTGTTAAGAGTATTTTGGTTTGAAAATAAATACTGTACATGCAGGAAGAAAGTACACAGATACATAATAAGAATAACAGATGACCAAGGAAGATCAGATAAAGTAAGAAATTAGCAGTGTTCCAATTCACATAGGAATATTTCTCTTAAATTTAATTTGTCTTACTATAAAACTGGCCCTTCCAATACTACCTGATTTGTTATTTTAAATAACACAATTCCTAGATAGAAATTCAGTAAAGTAACATTTTCCCATTTTTGTCAGAAAAAAATTCATCTTAGTATAATCTGTGCCCTGGACCTGTTCAAACAAAATCATATCTCTACCATATGCTGGATTTTAATAATATAAATACTTCAGATTTCTAAATTATATAAATAGAGCAGGCAGTCATCAGCCTTGAAAATAACTCTCACATTCAGCTGGTGGATGTTTATTTTGGGTATACAATTCCCATAATGAAGAAGAAATTACTGTTTTGCTCTTCTATTTTTATATTGCTGATCAATTCTCTTTGAACAGTAAAGATACGGTTCTGATTCAGATTTACAATAGGATTTGATCAGTCTCTTCACGACCAAAGAGAAATTACTTCTACTTTATTATTTCATTCTTAGGAGTCAGCTGCATGGTTTAATATTCTTGCCCTTTATTTAGCCACAGATTTTGGTTTGGTATCAAAACCAAACAGATGTCCCAGAAGAGTAAGAGTCAGTGTTTGAGACTGGAAATACACCTGGCTGCAAAACACTTGTCCATCGCTGCCAGCTACATCTGCCCCAGCTGTGATGGCAGCACTGGAAATGGGGGCCTGGAGCTTCCAGGGGAAACTTCAAACCCTGTCTTCTTTCCTGCTTCATAAGAGAAACATCACTGACAGAGATATTCCACTTTTATTTAGAAAAAGTTGCCTCAGGGAACTGTAAAATCTCCTGGTGTGGTGCTGCTCTGGAGTAAAACTCAAGCGTGCTCAGCTCTCCTTGGCAAGGCTCTGTGTGTGCTTAAGTCTAAGTATTTGCTTGCCTTATTTCTGCTTTCTGGGGAAGTAATCTGCCTCCTGTGTACAAAAGTGTGAATAATTCATAATTTTACAATAATAAAATATGTCTGATCCTATGTTTTAAATACAGTGCTCCTAAGATGCCAGAGGCTTTGCATTTAAGAACAGTATATTTTAAAGCCTGCTGGCTTCCTCAGGTCATTTCTCAGGCAAGAAGTTCCAGCCCTAGCCACGGGGGAAGCAGACTCCAAGGCCTGCCATCAGCAGCTGGTTTTGGCACTTTGTTAAGTAAAGCCTGCTAATTCCAGCATTGGTTGCATGCAACTCAGTTTTCACCAAAGAAATGATTGCACCATCAGTTAGTTACAAGGCTAAATCTCCAGAATGAAAGGCTCTTGCTATCTGGAAAAACTCAAAATTCTGGTCATTGTACCTTTTCATCAGAAATTACTAATTATACTTGTCTGAGGTCTCCAGTGGACAGGTTATTGTGAATAACTTTTGCATCATATTAATACTGAGGAGGATATTTTTTTCCCTCTAAGCCAAGTCATTGAGCTTTATGCTTACAGGTATTGTCCAAGAGTATGTTTGGCTGCAAGTCATGTTCCAGACTCTGGCATTTATGACTGTGAGAGCAGTAAACAATCAAATACTCCAGTCACATAGGGAAGATTGAAACAGGACTGAAAAAAGGTGTGAAATATGAATTCCCAAGGGGCTTAAGGTATGCTTCACTTGTTTTTCTTCTGGCAGTCAGTAACCAAATACTACTTTTAAAGCCTCAAATTAAAAAACACCATTTACCATTTTTTATGTAGACTATAGAAATGTCATGTGAATGCTGTGTGAAATTCAAATACTACAGCACTACATTCATAAGATTCATACAGCTGTCTGGGCTGCTATGTATAATTTGACTAATTTTTCTTCTAATTTCTCATATTTCTCTTTTCATTTTTGTTTCATATGTTAAAGCCATGTGAAATAGCATGATGTAATTTGTATTTGCAGTCTGCATAATCCAATTTTTTATTCCTGTTTGGAATCTTTGTGTGTGTGTGTGTGTTAGCCTTGTTCAAGGACATAAAATCTAGTTGCTTTCCCAGGAAGAGGGTATTTTACAGAAATGCACACCAACATGTGTGTGTGCCCTTTTTTTGGTTGCTCATGCTTCCAACACTTTCTCCAGTGCTCTCAGGAAGAGTGAAACACCAAATACAGGCCAAAGTTTCTGTGTGAAAAATGTAGCCTGTCTTACAGTGAAAGTCCAGTGGATTTCATTTTTATGTATGCATTCATTTGCAGTGACAACAAGGAGCAGAGCATTATTTTCATCATATAATTTTGAAGTATTTTATATCAATGGAAGAAAATAAATCTTGTTCACATTTTCATTTAGGCTCTGGTATAGTTGTGTTGTAATAGAACTGTCATACAACTGCCAGAACCAGCCCTGCAATTCAGCCTATTGGTGTGTGTAATTTATATTTTGTCAGGGCTAATTTGAGTAATGTTGTCAATAGCATGTTATAAAAAAGCTTGTGGTAGCTGAAGCATAGGACGCCTGTAGGAGGGCTGGAGTAGCACTTGCTGCTCTAAAGAGCAATTAGAAATAGTTCAGAAAGGAAAGAATTTGACCCCACTTTGATGTGAAAAGGGAGTGGAGAAAGAACAACTTTAATCCCTCAAGTGTGATTCAGCATCCCTGTGTCTATGTTTAGCATCATTTGGGACTTGGCACTCTGAGTGTGTGTCTCTCTCTGTGTCACCACTGGCTGGCTGCCACTATCAGCAAAAGTCAGCAAAAGCCTCTGAGGAGACACCTCCACTCTGGGGCAGAGGGTCCTGCACAGCTTCTGGTGTCCTCAGCCCTTCTTCCTCTCCATGTGCTAGAAAGGATTTAGAAATGTGATAACTGCCCGGGGGCTTAATAATCTGTTCTTGCCGTATCCCAAATTCATTTGTATTGGTTCATTTATTGCATACTCAGGTTTTTATTGAATATTGAGCTTCTATGTGAATAAAAATCTGTGTGAGGGGAGATACTGCACTGACAAAATCTGCTGAAAGCTGGGATTTGTGATGTATGCCATAGTCCTGTGAGTTCTTCAACTAGAGATGGTTTAGAAAAGCAGCTGTTGAACAAAAAATTGAATGAAACTTCAGCATCTGTCAGTTCTTGTCAGAATTCAGAGATGGATAGTGCATTATTATTTAGAACATTGAGAGTTCTTTTTCTTTTTAACAATTAATATTTTTTTGTGCTGACTGTATTCTTGTTACTATTTATTCGCTGCATTCATGGAGTTTTTTTGCAAGGTAGTGTGTGGCCTAAAATAGGAAGCTCATCTTCAGCAATCTGCAAACTGATGAAGCAGTCAAAGAAAATGTAGAGCAATCATTTTTGTAGAAAATACTGAAGGAAAGTTACATCCTCAGTCTCTATTGACAAGTAAGTGTCTGTTCCTTTGCGTTAAAAGACGTTATAAGGTGATCGGAGACATTACTGCTCCTTTAATACCAATGTTGAAAAGTACGGGTGAGCTTCCTCCCGGCATCTGCCTTATCCACTTGCATTCAGGGATGCTACACCAATCAGTTTATTTCCAAGGCCTGCACAAGACAAAACAAAAAGCCAAACAGACTAAAAATTGATAGGAAAGTGACACTCTGTAGACTAGAAATTACAGTTACAGAAAGTTTTTACTGATTTTTATATTGTCATTGTTTCTGCATTAACTCAGGAAAGGAATAGCTTCTCATCATTTCTGGAAGAAAATGAAGGAAAGGTGCAGGTTTAGTAACTGAGAAAAATACGATAGTTTCCTGTCCTTCAATTGGAAGATACAGTAAAATATTTTTGTTGCCCAAAGTGGAAAATGTTTCTTCCAAAGTAAATAGCAGCAGAAGTAAAACAAAACAAAAAACCATGAAAAGGGATGTTTTTCCAATAGGTTTTCAGGGTGAAAAATGGAAATAAATATGGAAATATTTCTAACCAAGACTTAACTGCCTTACCTTCTGATTCTCTATTCACTGAGAAAGGTAGGGGTTTGTTTTTGGTTTTTTTTTTGTTTTTTTTTTTTTTAATTAAAATGCTTATGATTGCAATTTAAAGTCTTTGAGCAGAAACATATATATAATATATTTAAACTGTGGGAGGAGTTAAAATGAAGACTGTTAGGCATCTCTTGGATGGCCAAGAAATTGCAACTAAAAGATATGAGAAATAATTTCACCTGTATTGGGGAAGTCTGTAAGAGCAGTTTTTATAAATTCCTATAGAACACAGGAGTCTTTATATGCAATATTATGAAGACTCAAATTGGAAGCCAAACTAGTTAAATACTCTGCATTTAGAGCATCCAAATAGACACTGCTGCAAAGCTTTATATTATTCCTCAGTGTTCATGGATGCTTTCAGATGTTTAGCTGGATCTGTCAAAAGTGCAGTATACAGTTCAGCTTCCATCTACAGTTACACTCTCAAGGGAGATTCTCAAGCCAGTCCTTGGTATAAGCAGTGAGATGAAGGAATACATTTTTTTTTGAGAGTAAAGCAGCTTTAGAAGACACTTCAGATATTTTTCTTTATCAATTCCAAATCACTCATGATAAATAGAAGAAATTATCATTTGGCATAGAAAGAGTTCTGCGTGAAGAAGCGAAAGCTTTAGTCAATAGTTGAGTTAAACTATACAAAAGCAGCTCTGTTTTACAATTTTAGGCAGCAGACTGCCTGGAATATCTTGTCTGCTACTTGAGCTCACCTAGTGTCAAACCTAAGATAAAATATCTAAGTTTTCCTACCCAGGTAACAGGTTACTTAGCAGATTTCCTTAATTGAAAGTAAACCATAATTTTGAAATATCTTTGGTTTTAAAAGATGAAATTTAAGGATGCTGAAGGGCCAATGACAACAGGATTCTAATTGTAAGAGAGTGAGAGTTTATGAAATGTTGATACTTTTCTTGGATGAAATTTAATATACAGAAGTGGGCTCCAGATTTTGTGATATGTCAGTTAAACTGAATGTAGTGGTTTAGTCCCTTATTGTATTTTTTGCTGGTTCCCAGCTGTTCTAGAATATTATTTATTTAAATAGATTTAACTGTGAAAAAAAAATTAATAAAAGCCATCCCAGTTTGATTATGTCATACTTCTAGCAATGAATCTGTCACTGTGTGCATCTGAACTGTGGCAAGATATTTGTCCTGTTTGTTTTTCTGCTAGACATAGCTTTCTCGGTAGTTATTTATGTGAATTTCAAAAATGTAGTTTCCTTGCTAGGGAATACTGTGGTCTAGCAAAATTATTTTTCTGGTCAGGATTCTCATGAAACCATACTGGATAGATAGAGGATTTGTGCAGTTATTTCCCTCCCTCATTCTGCAATCTGTGGAAAAATAAAGGACAGCAGAAATTAGATTTGAGAAAAACATGGTCTGCTCGGTGGATTGTTAAGGCTTTCTTAATACAAATTTTTAAAAGCAATGAAAGAATAAGCATATTGGACCACTCAGGCAAATGGAAACAAGCTTTTGTTGGGAGTTTTTAATCAAAAATATATAATTATGGGAGGTAGACTAGGAAAGAAAATGCAAAGCATTTGTTAAATGACAAGTCCTAAAAATAAGTAAGCAAAGAATGTTAACCCTCTATACAGATCTTGCAGGTTTTTCGTGCAGCAGGCACTTCTATAATATTTTGTAAACCATTTTGATCTTCCAGAAATTCCCATCTACATAAAGTCCTCATTATCTTCATGTGTAGTTTATCCTGCTCTACCCCTCCTCCACTTCCCTCTTAGTAAATGTATAACATACAGGATAAATCCCCTTCAAAAAGCTTGTTTTCTGACTCAAAAAATTGTTACATCCCCAAACTCACTTCGCAACTGGAAACCGTTTCAAAATCTGTGCCTTTTTTTCCTCATCATGTGAGTTATTTTTGAGAATTAAAATGTAAACAAAACATGAGAAATTAATTTCTGACTTGGTAATGAGAGATCTGAAATAGATTGGAGGAACCAGTTCTCAGTTACAATAAAAATGGTATCTTGGCCATGGAGAAAATTTCTTCCAGCATATCAGTTGTGTAAAGCAGTCCTAGTGTGAATAATGTTTCGTAACATAGTGAAGAAATTCACTTAGCTTTGGGGGAAAAAACCCCATGCTTCCAAGTCCATTAATCTCTGGAACATGAGACATTTATTATGTTCTTTTCTACTGCTCTTTCTGGCTTTTAGCCTTCTAATTTATGCAATATAGCCAGATCTCATAAGCCATCCAGTCAGACCAGGCCAGGGTTTACAGGAGGCTTGGAAGTTCACCAGGTATGGCTCAGCCTGTTGTGAGGCACAACTCAGCATTGACACAAACAGATTTTAAGTTTGATAGGGGTGTAAACAGAGATAAGTTTGTCTCTTGGTAGTGTCTAAAGGCATGTTATAACTTCCTTTAAAGTTGTTTTGTCTTATGTAACCTTTGATTTTGAAATTTAGCCTTGATATATAAACATACATCTAATGTATGTGTGCTCCTGAGAGGAAAAAAGCAAACAGTAAATCAAAGCTAGATTTTGCATATCATATAATCCATCATTTTTGGTTCATACAAGCATATGCTCCCTGCTTTCAAGGGACCATGTTGGGAAGGGCAAGGTTCAAAGCACCATGCTTGAAGAGAGCGAGAGTTTCCTAAGCAGTGCACATCTGTCCTTGAAGTACTTTTGTAACATGCAACCATGAATGACCTTCTCTAAGTTTGTACTTTAAAGGGAAATCTAGGACGATGTGGACACAGTTATTATAGGGTGTTGTATCCAGTCTGATCAGCGGAAATTTTAACAGTGATTTCAGTCAGAGCAGAATTTGCCTATTATTTTACAAAGTCTTAATAAAGCACAGATGAAAGAAGTGATTTATTTGTTGACACGGGCTTTCTAAAAATAACTATAAAAGTAAGAACCTTGTAACATAAACATGGCATCACATAATGAAATCAACATTTATTTTTCTTAATTCTTACTCTTTATGAGATATAAGCAGTAGAAGACTTTTCAATACTTGTTTGAGCCGTAGGATATCTGTAGTAAAGGCTGGAATAGGGGCAAAGGATTTTGTTTTCTCTTTGTCAAGAAGAATCAGTAAGATCTGATCCCCTCAGATGTAGGAGGGAGTGGGTACAGTGAAACAGTCTCTTCTGCAGAAGAGGAGATGCTTTCACTCAGTCTGATGTTCTCCTAAGGTGTAGGTGAAGGGTAGTCTGGGAGAGCTCCTTTCCTGGCAGATGCCACAGGAGCCATTCAGTCCATGGTGATAGTGAGTAGCATGACTCTCAGGATGGGCCAGAGCAGCAAACGTGTCCTCTTTTAAGTGGGGACCACAGTCCAGTGTTGACTGGTCTGTTTTCTCTCCTTTCTTCTGATATAAGGGTAAGGGTTTTTTTGGTATATGCATCTTTTTTTATCAGAAATTAATATTCAGTAGTGATTTATTGCTTGCTCCTTGTATTTTTTATTTCCTTATCCTTAGTAAGAGGAGAAGGGCTGGAAAACAAAGTAAAGGTAAATATTTTCTTAACCTGGTAAAGATCAGGGAGTTCTTTGGGGTTCAAAGAGTCTGTCTTCCCTCTGGTGAGCACTCATGATGCTGTGAGCAAATTAATGGCCGTCAATGAATATCAATGAAGTAAAACAGATGAGGCAGAGGACAAAACCAGACTGGTAATTAATTGTGGTTAATTGGTATAATTCATTAGCTTGTTTTTGAAAGCAGTCATAGAATATCTCCCTTGTGAGGGATGAGAGCAAACTAGAAAGCTAAATATTCTTTCACTGTAGTTCTTTGTAAGAATTTTCTTAATGTTTCATGATAGACGGACTAGAAAATATCCACTTATTATCAGAATAGTGGACATTTTATGTGTACACTCACAAACAAGTTGCTGCACTACTGTATCTTCATTTCTTCCCAGCTGTCATTTGCCTGTCTTGGTTTCCTCTGCCTATGAAATCTGGGGGGACTGAGCGCTGCACTTTGTAATGGCTCAAGCTGTGCTGGATCCAAGTTTCATGAGTCACTAGCAGCTGCAGCAATGGAGTTTCAGCAGTCCTTGTGTGGATAGGGGAAACATCTCACTTCCTGTCGTGTGTTGGCAGAGCACACAGCAGCCATGCAGTGTGGCCCCATTTGTAAGCACAGGAGAACAGCGTGATTGTTGGAGCTGTATTTACTCTTCAAACAGCTGATCTGCATCTTCTGGATCAGGTAAAAAAAAAACAAACCCACAGGCTAGGTGGAAGCTTCCCACAGGCTGAGCTGTGTTGATGCTGTGTGACATGATACAGATAACAGAGCCCCAGTCTCTCTGGACTCTGTGATCTGACATAATATACATAATATTAATCAGGAAAGCTCTCATAGTGCTTTCCTAACAATCCTAATCTCATTTTTCATTGCATGGGCTCATTTATATCTCTGAGAGCTTATCTTAGTTTTCTTCCCTGTCAGTGATATCATTCAAAATCCTAAAATTCAGTGCTTTATTTATTTTTGCCAGTGGAGAAATCTGTTTTCTATGAATTGTAGAAATGGAAAACAGATGATCAGTACTTCAGCACAGTTATTCGCCCACATTAACTGTGCTGTATTTAAGGTAATAGTGCTTACACTGTCATTCTTCTCACTCTCCTCCAAGTTTGGGGAAATTGTAACTGTGACTGTAAACTCTACAGGAAAAAGATAGTATGTGTTCCATCCACTTTTCCTTTCCACCTATACTCACTCAAACATTGCCTTCTTTTGAGGTAGTCGGGTGTAAAAGTGTATAGTTCTGTCTAGTGCTGGGCACAGGTCAGTCTCTTCCACAAGATACTTATTCAGGATCTTGTATTTTTATCATGAAGCTAATCGTAAGTCCAAATCTATATAAGGAAGATAGAGTAAGATACATACTTTGATGTTTTTACTGTATTGTTTTAGAAGCAAGATGACTCCTTGACAGTATAATGCATTCTCAAATGGGTTCAAGAAATCCTGTGAGGCTCTTATCTGGCTGCATGCCTAATAGGTAGGTAGGTTTCTGGCTTTTAAGCCCAGCAGGCTGGCTTAATAGAAAAATGAGGAGATGGACTTCTGGGCATGATGTGGTAAGCAGCATTAGCATTTTCTGTATCTACGATGCCAATTCTGCCAAACCATGAAATCATACCTACTGATTTTACAGAGATTTTGGTTAACTGTGAGCCAAGATAAAATCATTAAATCATTCAACATAGAATATGAGCTTGCATTTCAGAAATTGGGCAGTAAGGAAAGGTATGTTTACTACTGGCAACATTTTTAGACTTAAAGAAAACATATTTTGGTTTGCTTTTATTTGTAATATCAAAAAATTCTGTGGAATGGTCGTTTGATCAGGGAGAACATGACAGAAATTATTTGAATTTTAATTCAGATTGAATCCGATCCAAGGGATCAGTATCTGACTAGAATGAATATCTGACATTTAGAGATGGTAGTTCATGTAACAGGAATTGATGATATAGTTCATTTTTCAATGAAGTTATTTTATATAAAGAAATACTTTCATTAATTGATTAATTTCAGAGAAGTTATAAAAAGTGTAAATTGTTTTGCTTATTATTAGCCCAAGAGAAGCTGATTTTCCCTGGCTATATATAAATGTGAGGTTTACATTAGTAGAGTGGCAGAAAAGCCCATGACATGCTACGGGTTTCATCAGTATCTGTTTTTTCAGAGAAACATTGAATGAAAAACAAGGGCCTGCATATTATTTAGCCTGCTTTTAAGGAATTGAGACATAGATGACTAAACTGTGCACTTACTGATGTTTTTCTGGTAACTTTTATACCTGTTGTGCAATTTCTAACAGGCTTGAGGACGAATGCAATTTTCCAAGGTAAGTGCACCTGGCCCCAGTGAGGAGCGTTAGCTCGTGGTTACCTGTTGTGCTGGAAGCACACACACCTGCACAACTGGCCACAACTTGTTGAGTTCTTAAGTGAGAGGTATATGGCAGGATGTGGTGACACTGGAAGGGTGATTTACAGAGTGTGGACATCAGCCGTAGGTGCCATGGAATAGCGGATAATTCTGTAGGGCAAGGCAAGGAGCTGGAATTCTTCCTGAGGCAAGGCAGACAGGAGAAGCAGCAGGATTCATGTATCTAAGGCTGCTTCATTCATCTGCTCATGCACCAACTTACATTGCTCTATGAGTATTTAAATAAATGCAAAGAAAACTTGCTAAGTATTTTCTGGTTTAGTACACATAGGTGAATTGTTAAGCAAGATGGAAGCAGAAGTCAGATATGAAAGAGGATTTTTGCTTGCTAGTACAGCTAGAATTATATATTCTTGGGTCTTGTAAATAGATACCTTTTCTTAATGAAAATGTTTTAACAGTATTTCACAAATAAAAATGAAGTGCTTTTAATGTATCATGCTTTTAGCAGCTCTCTTTAGTTCCATGCATGAAAAATTAAAACTAACACCCATATACTTAATTTCCCCTTTTTTGCATGCCATTTAAGCACCAGTATATTTATTCCTGAGGCTTGATACTTGTGGTAGTAGTATTTTGAATATCACATCTGATTTTGTCATAGAAACATATTAGTACCTTAAGGATTGCAGAATTATTAGTACTTTTGTTTTCTAATTGGAGTTCTTAGATTAAGTTAATTAGTATCCTGCCTCCTGACAGAAATTTTAAGGCAATCCTTCTCCAACTCCTACTAACATTTTTTGGTTGCTCCCAAGGAGCTGACACAACGTCCTTTCTCTTTTTGTAAGTAGAGATAAATCCAGATCTTTTTAGTTCTTGGGCATGCACTCACAAGCTGAAAAGCCTGTAATAAAGAATTGGCTCATTTGTTTAATGGGTGTTCTGCATGATAGAAACGAGGGCAGATACAGCTCCTTGCTCTTCCCAGTAAATCCAGGCCTGTGGAACATACTTTGAAATGGTGACAGTTTTATGTTCTTTGGAGTAGAAATTAATTACTCTTTCTAAACCAGATGAATTAGGGTTTAGAAGGTAATACAGGCTACCTCTGAAGCCCACAAGTCAGGAATCAGAAAACTTAAATGATGTAGAACATGTAATTTTCTGCAATGTTTCTTTCTATTGATTTAAGTGATAATTAAATATGAACCTTTTGGCAGTTCCTGGAACATTTTGATCAAATTTTACAGTGATGGATTGAAGGTCTCCACATCCAGAGGTGAACAAGACTGTTAACATAACTCAGCCTGAGCTAGTTGAATGCACTTTGCTAACATTATTCTCGACAGTAAAAGATGATTTTCCTTTTGTGTACTAGGAGAAATATATTACAGGTTTTTGACAACCCTAAATTTGAATGCCCTTGATAAATTGTTTGAGTCTGGCAAACCTTTTTGACTTGATACTTTTGGTTTCTAGAAATGCTTGTATTGCAGCTATATTTTCAAACTGTTCCTTTGTCTTTCAGAGCAAATACAGTAGTGATACAATACATGAAAACGAGGGAGTCAGTAAACATGATTTTTTCTACTTCCTGATACATTTTACCTGAAATAGGAAAACACTTTTCAAATCTAGCCTTAAGTGGGCTAGTAATTGCTCTGGTCAATGGCGAAGAATATCCTTGTATTAAATACTGGATATACCACCCTAAGCTGAAATATTGGTACCACATTGAAATACCTGATTCTTTATAGATGTACCTAGTGCACAGAGTGATCTCACTTGTGTGGCTGTTGCTTCTATGTGAATGAAACTTGTTCACTGGAAGGAGTCTGAGTCATTTGTGGTTGTGACCAAACCCAGATAAGAGCTATGTTGTGGTTTAACCCTTACAGGCCATTAAGCACCAGCAGTCTGGTAGGGCGGGGGGTAGAATCAGAAGAGTAAAAGTGAGAAAACTAGCAGGCTGAGAACAAGGCAGTTATTAGGTAAAGCAGAAGTTCATGTAAGCAAAGCAACCCAAGGGATTCATTCACCACTTCCCATGGGCAGGCAGGGGTTCAGCCATCCCCAGGAAAGCAGAGCTCCATCCCAGGTAACAGTGACTGTAGCAGACAAACACCATCACTCTGAATGTCCCCACCTTCCTTGTCCTTCCCCCAGCTCTGTATGCTGAGCACAGCACCACATGGTCTGGGGTGTCCCTGTGGTCACTTGGGGTCAGCTGTCCTGGCTGTGTCCCCTCCTTGTGCACCCCCAGGCTCCTCACTGGCAGGGTGAGGTAAGAAGCAGTAAAGGCTTTGACTCTGGGAAAGCTCTGCTTGGCAACAGCTGGAACATCCCTGTGTTATCAGCACTGTTTCCAGCACTAATCTAAAACAAAGCCCCATACCAGCTACTGTGAAGAAAATTAACAATCCCAGCCTAATCAACACATGCTAGAACAGGGACACCTCCCAAAATCTTATGCATCTAATGCTCAAAGTATAATGCATAAGCAAAATCTATGGCTGTCCAAACATGCTCATTAGATCACTGAAATCCAATAACTAATAATCTAGTTTTATCCTTCAATTAACTGGCAATTTAAAGATACACGAATGTCACCAAAGTGACAGCTTGAATATATCACTTATATTTAACTATTACCACAAATTATAACAATAAGGAGCACAAAGTGAATTTCTTTATGCTAAGTATAGAATAAAATTCACTAATTCCTGCAATGTATTTGTTACCATTAAAATATTCCCACATTTTTATAAAAAATTACTTAATTGCCTAACTGTCAATAAATGGTACATAGGTGGTGAGGGTAGCTATGAAATAGTGATTTTCTTAGTTTTCTGGTGTTTCTTTAGCATTAAAATAGTATAGAAATGAGGAAGCTTGCAGTTTAGAATGATTCTAACTTGCTCCCTGCTAAGACATTTGGAATACTATATCTCACATCCAGAGGACATTACAAAGAAACTTTTAATATTTCCTTTTTAATGTTTTTAGTGCTGTAGTATATGGTAGATAGTAATTTACTAGAGTTTATGTTCTCACATGCTTTCTGGAACAATACTAGCAAAACAAGCTTGAAGATCCTCTAGAACAAGGGTAATTTAATCAAAAAGAAGAAACTTAGTGTCTGCCAAAAAGCAAGCACCTTTGGTATTTCGTTTGTTGGGGTTTTTTTAACCTCTTTTTGTATTCATAGCAACAGAAATTCATACTTACACTTGGCTGGCCACAGGCAGATCTTGGCTTTTCCAGAAGCCATTTCTGTCTTGCATAGAGAATGGTTTATGAAGGAGGTTTTGAACAGAATTATATATTCTCCAATGGGTATCATTGCCTTAAAGTGATTAGTTAGGGATTTATTAATATATGGAGGGGATCTCCTCCTGTATTGTTTGGAATAGACAATGTACTCTTCAAATGCAAATAGTTTATATTATTTCAATAGTACTTTAATATGTTGGAAATCCTCTTTGCAATGCTACAGCTAAATTAGTGGTAGTATGATAATATAAAATGAATGACTTGCAAAGGAAAGTGGAGGCAGCATCTGTGTGCTGTTTGTATAAGCTCAGTTTCTGAAGAAAGATTAAATAAGGTCCTGTTCCTGCATGATTATTTACGTGAATAAAGTCCCTGATATGTAAATTTTGTCAAGATAAGAGCCTTTGTAATTTCCCAGGCAGGAGCCATATCTGTCTCTTTGCTATGTGATACGCCTCCAGTATGAATGAACTTAAAATACTCCATTTTAATTCCTTGTGAAAGCAATGACTTAAGTTTCAGCCCTGAGTTAGAATAAACATGGAGCAAGAACTGCAGGGGCTCTTGGCACACTGACAGTTGTTCTCTTTTGCACTGTTGGATTGAGTAGTTTATAGCCTGGGTTTGCAATGAGCTGATCTGTAGAAGGGGGAGACCTTGGATCGCCACTGCTCACAAATCTAGTTGCCCCTGTTTGCAGACCTCAATAGCTAATGGAACAGCCTGCAGCCAGCAAAAGATGATATGTTCCCATGATTAACCAAAGCAATTTAAAAAACTGGTTAATTTCTCTGTAACTTGATGGTGGCAGCTGGAAGTGTGTTTTTGATGTCTTTGGGAGCAGCTCTGCTGAAGGCAGGCAGGGCTCTGGTACTCAGCCTGGGGCTACAGGGCTGTGCCTCTGTTACAGGGGCAGAGGAATGCTGAGTGATGTAAGGACCTACAGTTTATCTTTAGCTATAGTCATAACTTTCTAATCGAAAGACAGCTGTTGCTTTGGTCCAGCTATTGATACAATTGACACACAGACTTCCTAGTATGTGTTCCATTCACTCACTCTTTCAGCACCCTTTGAGTCTGCAGCCTGGTGGTGTCAGTACTTTTCAAGGACAACTGGAGGGGCGGATGAGTGAGGCTACAATGAGTCAGTAGCACACTGGTGCAAGGACAAGTGGCATGCTGATGGTGGGGATCCCTTACTGCCTTCTCATAGATCCACCAAGGGACATTTGTCCATGTTTACTAGCACAGTTGGCTTACTTGCACTTTCCTGATTAATTGATTCCCTGTTTCACATTGTACTTTTTCTTCTGTTTACTGCTGCTAAAACTGATTTTACCTGACTCACTCCTTTACACTGTGACATATTTTCTGGCTCATGCCTTTGGTATTTTCCTGTGCGGTTGTTGTGCTACACGTTGAGGGTTTTTCTAGGGTTGTAGAAAATTCTGTCATTTTTTTCCATGACACTGCAGTTAATAGTGTATGAAGGAGCTTTCTCAAATTTGGCTTCTGATGATTGGAAATTTTATATGCCAGTGCATAGCTTCCTGTGAATGTGCCTGTTTTTCAGCTGAATCTAAGTCTGGCCTTCAGCATATGAGGTGAGTTAACATCTGAGCTTAAAGAAGACTGGTGTGACTTCTACACAATAGTCCCAGAAAGAGCTAAGCTACCTAATAATTTTTCCAATTTTCAAGCTTTTTTTTTCTGCTTTTTTTTGGGTATATGAAGGATATGTAGGAAAGGCTGTATGTGTGGAAACAGGAAAAAAGATACTTAAAAAGATTAGGTGGAGATGGAGAGGAGGGCTTTATGGAAGGGTGGGAAATTATTGCTAAGAGATTGACTAAAGCTACTAGAAAAATGTCAGAAGTCCTTACTGTTCTGAGTCAGAAATAAAATTTTAACGCAATTTATACCTTTAGAAATGCTTTGTCTAATGGTTTGTACCAAGATTTTTTTGTGTGTGTGACAGACTAGCATATTGACATTTCAGTTGAGCCTTAATATCACTAGGTAGGTAAAAGCTTTGTGCATCTTTGAAACTCCCCGTGTTTCTTGTCTGTGGGTGATGTTTTGCATTACATACTCCTCCTATAGTGTTATCACAATGTATTCATATTTGTGATGATTACTACAAAAGGGCTTTTCTCTGAGTGGAGGTTAATTTATAATGGCCTTTTTTTACCATTGTTGTGCACAGCCAGAGCCTGGTGCTGAACTGGTGGGTTCTGTTAGCAGAGTGTGAAAGTGGTGTTTCAAGGTCTCCTTATGATTGCTTTGCCATTACTGAGTTCAGCAGTAATTTTTATCCATCACAGCTCACTCTCTTGCTTCACAGTCATATTAAGACTGAAGAAGTGAAGATGTTCTAAAATTCTGTGTGTTTTTCTATAAATTTTCATGTATAGAGATTCATACAAATCATTTCATTATCTTTTACAGCCCACTGTGAATGGGAAAAGTGGAGAAAAAAATGAAAAAAAAATATTCTGCCTGTCTTCATTACATTACAAGCTAAAATTATCAAATCATAATTTCATGACACCTGATGCAATATTGTGAGTCCTTGTGAAATTAATATGATCTCTTTCTCAGCTAATTCAGTATCTTGATTTAGGTACCAGTAGATAGAAATACTTTGACTTGAGTGTTGTTCTTCAAATATGAAAGAAGAGTATGGCTTGATGGGTCCCAGAGTTGTCTGTGGAAGATGCTTATTTAGTCACCAGGAGTGAATCTTGCTGGAGCATCTCCTTTGCTTGCTATGCCCTGGTATTTGGGCAGGGGAATCACTGAGCTGTGAGGACTAAATTTGACAGTGATTTCTTTAACCTGTTTTATTTTCTTCTTACATTGCACAGCAGTCATAAGCTGTAGTAAATGAATGTCAATCTTTTAACAAGTGGAAAGTTTAGTGTAAAATAAAGGGATGATAGAAAATAACACAGAGAAAGTTGAAATACTATTGTTAGTAGTGTTAGGGATTTTCACTGAATACAGTAGTAAGTAGTTCTCATGCCTTTGCTTTAGAAAAATACATAATTAGCCAGAGAACTCTAATAAAAAATCAACATTCTTAAAATTCTTGACATTTCAGAAAACCATTCAGAACCTTGATGCTGTTTTTTTTCTCTGTTCTGATTTATTTTCCAACCCAGCTAATCAATTTTCAAGCAAGCATGTAAACCTTTCTATTTAAAGCCGAATGAATGACAGAATATATTGCATTATTCTGACAGTGTACTCAATAACTTGTTACTTCAAGAACTACATACTCAAGATAAATGTCTTTCTTGAAAACCAGTTTTTAGAGATACTGAGACTTCTGACGATGCAAATATGTACTCAGCAAGGAAGTAGATGGAGAATAAAACTTAGGCATGGCAAAGTAAGTATTTTTCTGTCTGTGGCTCAGTAAGAGTATTTGAAATGATTAAAATTAGTTTTATCCACAGATACTCAGTAGTAGTTTACAAAGAGGTAGAAATAATAGTTTTATAGATGGGAAATACCCTGATACTCTGTTCATGTCAGCAGCAGCAGAAGGATTAAGCCTAGGTGTCTTAACATGTACTCTAATAGGGAGAAGGGATGAGCCTGAAAGTACAGTCATCATCTTCTCTCAGCACAGTGAAAAGTAGTACACTAAGTCAGAGTGCAAGAGAAACAGAGTATCAAGCACACCTTGACTAAGCTATATACAGACTAATACAGATATGGAGCCTAAGTGCCTGGATTTTTTACAGAACTCATAGAATTAGGAATTGGACTTTATATATCTAAAATAATTCCATATCGTACATATGTAAATCACTGACCTTTTGGCTATTAACACAATTTTAAAATCCCATTTATAATATGAATGAACTGCAGTTACAAAAGGAAATACATAGGAGTGAGCTGAAAATCTGTTCTTTTTATGTAGCAAACTTCTGAAGTGAGCTCTCTATTATACGGTGTCTGGGGTTGCTGTAGATCTTTGAAGCATGTGAAAATTGCAAGTGGAGTCACTGGAGTGTTGTTCCTACCTTTGGTCTCGCTGATCAGGATGTATAGTGGATGTTGCTTCCAAATTCCTAAGCAAGGCAATTGAGATTTGGAGGTAGCTTGACAGCATCTACAGCTGTGAATCAGAAAAGAGTTGGTACGAAGAAGTCATACCCAAAGCTGTGTACATTTTTTTTTTCTGGAAGGGCATGGCAAAATTTGATGGATGGAGACAGATATAGGGAGGGGTCAGAAGAGATAGCACAGGGGGAAGAATTACGTGTTAGAGAGAGCAAGAGTTTGGTGATTATATGTATCTGAGCAGGCATCTCAGTGTACAGTAGTTTCATGCATATAAGGTGCATCTTTTTGACTGAAGTTTCGACCCAAACCCAGAAGTGCGCCTTATAGGCCAGTGTGCTTTGTATATAGACAAAAATTGGAAAGTTGCCATCCCAGAAGTGCAAGCCGGCAGCAGCCCTGAGCCGAGCTGAGCCTGCACGGCCCCAGGTAGGGCCGGGGCCATCCCCCGCGGCAGCCTCAGGCGGGACCGGGGCCAGGGCTGGGGCTGCAGCGCTGTGGGCCAGGGGCGGGGTGGGGGGGCCGCGGTGATCGGGGGGCTGTGGGAGTCACTGGGCTGGGGGTGGGGCTGGGGCCCACGGCAGGGCAGGGGCGCCTGGGGCTGCGTTTAAAGGTTACGCTGTTCTATAAAAACTGCAAATTGAGCATCTGACAGTATTCTGTTACTAATTTTTTAGTTTGTTGCACATGGATTCTTGCTTTTAAAAAAAATAATAATAAGTGCGCCTTATAGGCCAGTGTGCCTTATCTATGGACAAATTCCGTGGACTTCCTGGCTACCCGGAAGTGTGTCTCATAGCCCGGTGCACCTTATAAGTATGAAATTACTGTAAATTACTTCAGGAGAGAGCTCTAGAATCAAGTGTTTCTGATAAGGTATTAATAACTTGGAAAAGCCAAGGCCATTTGTAAAGGTAGCCTGTAACAGCTTTTTATGAAGTAATCAGGAAAACTAAAACCACACAAGCTTACTCTGCTTTTGAAGTTCAATTTTTAAAGAATTTTATGGATATATCCTGTCTTTATACAAAAAAGTGACTAACTGGAAATCCATATATTTATGACTGCTTGAAACATCTGAGAAAAGCCAATTGTATGAGAATGTTATGAAAATATGCATAATGAATTCCAGAAGTTGGTAATTGAATAACTGAGGATTGAACAAACAACTGAACCCTGTTTTTTATTCAATTCTAGATACTGCCTCTGGATCTGAAGTGAAACACAGTCTACCTTATTAGAGGTTGGTGGCTTTTATTTTTTCAGCTCTTACATACAGTTTTAAAGTAATCTTTCTAAAAGGCTGAACCTTGGTGTCTTTGACTGATATATTGAAAGCTGTTTTGTTGAATATTTCTGTAATACTAGACCCAAGGGATCTCTGTAATATAAGCAAATGACAGTAATTCTTCTTACTCATTGTGGTTTGGGATTTTTTTGGTGAAATGCCTGCATGCATTTCTGTTTCACATCGTGCTTCAGTTATTAAAAAAATTAATGTAGATCAGACTTAAGTTTTTAGTCATCCTCAGCTAACCCATCTGACAAATACCCCAAAAATCCCCAGTTTTACTGTTTAATTAATTCTTACTGAGTCAAATACTTATTTCGGTCTTTTGTCCATTTCCAAATCACTATGATATGACTTTTTGTATATATGACAGTATGTATATTATATGCTGGTTCATTAATGTACACATATTATATAATATGACATGACTGTTCAATGCTAATGAAATGGCATACATTTTAGGAATTAATTCAGTCTTTGGGCCTTGTTTTATCATATAATTTCTGGAGAGAGCCAACTCATCTGTTAAGCTGCTTTTATTTGCATTGTATGAAACTGGTTTCTTAATTAAAAAAGATGTAAGTGCAGCTTATTAATAGTTATTTGTGATTCCAGTTGTCTGATCAGAGTTCTGGAAGTTTGGCAATGCTTTTCTATTTGGATCATGAGTACGATATCATACCTCACTGTTCCAGTCCTTACACAGCTGTGCTTAGGGTCTTAGTATGATTCACATACAAGTGAAGTTTCTTATCAGCCAGATCTTTTGGAGCCATTAGCATTTCTCAGACTTGCAGTAAATGCACAATGCTGCAAGTAGATGTTCATAGGGATTCTGCCCTCTGTGCTTAGAAGGGCATCTTTTTTTTTCTATGGAACAAGTATTTATGAGACAGATCTTTCATTCCTGAAGCCTTTTCCCTATCTGAGATGAGATCCATTAAATTGTTCACATGCTCCTTTTCTGTTTGAGAAAGAGTTTATTCACCCTTGCTGCATTGTTCCTCACACTCAGATTTCCAAGTATGTGTTATACTTTCCTTACCAATAAACCCATAACTGGCATGGCACATGCTGTTGCTTATTTTTCTGTATGAATGAGCTCATGATCTCAGGAGCATACCTGATGCTTTTTGTCTTCATTCAAAATGGCCCCAATCTCCTGCTGTTTCTAATTTATTTCTGTCATCAGTAAAGACGAATATTACTTTTGTTGTTTGCCTGGGAAAAAAAGGGAAAATAAAGAACAAAGATCCTTATAGAGGTGTGGAAGGTGTAAGTGCAGGAGTGTGCACTTTTCTGCACTGGCACCTAGCATTGCTTAATCTCTGCTGGAAGAGGCCACCTGCCTGCAAGCTCATCAGGTAGTGCTGTGGGTCCGCAGCTGCACTGAGCCACAGGTCAGGTGTAATGTAATTCAGTACTTTTCCCCAGGGAAAGAAGCAGCTGGGAGTAAGCCACTTGTCTCTTAGACAGCTCTCTCTTGGGCTCCTGGGATGCAGAGAGGAAGCAGGTCTGATCACCATCTTTAGACAGTGCCTGTCATCTAAAATGACAAAGAGGCTGGAGGAAGGCAGTGCAGCTGGAATGCAACACTGCAACCTCCCTATTACTGTCTGACCTTATGGGATTAGCCAGTGTTTGTAGGATCTGCCAATCATTCATGTTTTGTTCAGGTGTGGAGAGATGCTGAGCCATGCTGAGCTGCCACAGAGGAATGATCTGGCAGAACTCAGCACTGAGGCCAAGGCTGTAGAAAAGTGGCACAAAGTGCCTGTTGTGTGCCTCTCTCAGTGTCTGACTCGGAGACATGATTCTGTGATAAGACCAAGCACGATGGCTCTCGTGTTTGAAGAGAAGACTGAGATGCAAGTATAGCATCCTTCAGGTATTCAGCAGAAGTAAGAATGATGTGTTAATTGTTGCATAAGCTGTAGAATGTCTTCTAGAAATCTCTTTGAGGCATTCTATATGCTAATTAAATATGCAGACATTTAAAACTAGTGCTTTTCATATACAGCTGTATTTCTGTGCATCAGCGTACTCTCTTCCTCCTTGCAATGACTCTAAGAATGAAAGATTAGATCTGTTTGGTTGTAACTGTTACTTCACACTTGCCAACAGTCTTGCAGAATTCCTTCTGGATACTTTCAAATGACTAGAAATTGACGCAGCCCTGTCCCCTATCCCCAAATTCCCGGCTAGCTAATAAGGGATGGGAAGAAGAGTTGCACCATAAGATAGGCAGACAAAGAGGGGCTCTTTCCATCCTGGCTCAGTTCCAAGGTTTATTCTTGAAGGGGTCCACAAGGGAAAGAGGCAGGGGGTCAGCTGATACAGGGTTTTATAGGATTTAGGATACAGGAAATGACATAGGGGTTGGGATTGGATGGGATTGGTTGTAACTGGATACCTTCCAACTCAGTGTGGTCAGAGACCAAGGGTCAGACCAGTGGACCATATGTTGTGGAATGCAACAAGAAATGGGTCCAATAAACATATCCCTGGAAAGACCTTCATAGGATAGATTCTGCTTATTATACATTAATTTCTATAACTGTGCATCTGCCTTTTATATTGGAGGCATTATTTTCAAATTACTGAAGTGTTTTAAGATGTTCTTGGTAAACGCCTAAGCAAAGTATAAAGGCCAATCTGTTTTCCAAATAGTAGATTGTTGTTCAAGAGTTTGTGCCAGCCAGTACAGAGTGCAGTCATGTCTTATTCCTCTCAAGAGAGATGAATTACTCAATTTCTACAGCTTCTGCTGCTCCACAGTCTTATGCTTGTACTGTTGGAGTGGTCTGCTCCTCTTGTGGAGCAGATTGGCAGAAATGTAAATGTGTAACATTGACTTCTTGGTAAAAGATTTTCACCTGTGAGCTGTTTCGGATATGTACCAGTTTTCCCAACAGTGCAGTTAGTTGTGCTTTTGAGATTTTTTTGTTTAAATGAAAACCAACAGATTTTTTTTCAATAGCACTGTGTACAGCAGTATCTTACATAACTGCTGCAAATTTGCAGAAATTGAGTAATTGATAGATACACTGATATATTGCAACAGGCCAAGTAATTCATCTTGCCATTCTTCTGTTGAGAAAATTTTGTTTAGTATTATAATTTACTCAGGCGTTTGACACAGTAGGGACTGTGAAAAGACGAAGTATGTCCAGGTAAGATTGCCTGAATCAATTGTAATTTTTGAGAAGCAGGCAGGACCGTGTGCTTTCGAAATTTAATTTTTTAAAAGTTTGTGTTTACTACATGCATAATTTAGTGTAGTTACTGCTGCAGTTTCTTAACATGCCTAAGTACTCTTCCACACCACTTGGGGTTAAAATGTGACTGGCATGTTACTGAAAGGCAACTCCCAAGTGCTACTGCCACTGGTGACAAAATCCTTTGACTTTGGTAAGATAGTATGGAAGCACATATGTAGCTCTTGCAAAGCACTGAGTACAATCATTATCAAACCAGCAGCAGATACTGAAAGTCAGGCATAGATATTTACAAATTGGGGGTGTCCTGAGAATTCTTTGCTAGAGTGGACCACAATAGCCAGTAGCCTTGGAGGAAACACAGTAACTGAAGTTACAGAGATACAAGTTCCCACAATAACCCAAAAGCCTTTCATTTGCAGAAGAAAATGAAACTGCATTTTTCTCAGAAGAAGCACTGTTTGCATAAACAACATAATTTATTCCAGATGCTCAGAACATTTTCTTTGCTCATTCTGCACTCCCTAGACAGAGCCAGTGGGAAGAAGACTATCCAGATATTTGTCCAGCCAACTGCTGAAATTGATGCTGGGGTCAAACACCACCACCTTTTCTTGAGGAAGGAAGCATCTGTGTCAGGCACTTAGATCATTGGTGTGGTGAAATCTATTTGAATCAAGGCAAGGCATTAGTGGACTTTTATGTGTTGCCACATAAGTAAATAAATAAAAAGTAAATAAAAAGTGATTCATATGGATGAAATTAGAATGTGCCAAATGGCATTGCAGAACTCTGACATTTTTGATATGTGACTTTTCACTTGGCATCAAGAACAGTGTGTGTTTTTCATTAAAAGAGACTAACTCTGCAAAATAGAGCTTACTGGACCATCCAATAATTAGGCAAAGCAGTTGTTACTTATAGATTTTAAGGCCCAAAAGCACTTACTAGATAGTTGCAGACCACAGAACCTTTCCTTGATACAGACGTTAATTTGAAATGCATGGGTTTTTTTAAAAGATATCTCAGTAAAATGCTCCATTTGTTGATACTTGCATTATTAAAAATGCTTGTTCACTAACAAGCAACTCAAGAGATCACAGATTAATGTTTACACTACAGACTTTTTTAACAATAGGTTAGTATGAATCCCACCTGAAACAACTGCAGATAGTATGAAATCTGTTATTGTCTGCTGGTGTTTATGGCGTATACAATTTCATCTTAGCTTTCTTTTGAATAACCAGATAGGTTGAAGTTCTTTATGTCCTGCCTGAGACAAGTTTGACAACTGTGATAAATAGAAAGTTTTCTTTCGGTCTTAAATATTATTTTAAGGTGTTGGTTCAAGGACTAAATGCAGAATACTAGTAATGACTTCACTAATATCATGATCTGTCCTAATTATGCTGGATACAAAAGCATAAATTACATATTTATTCTAAGAATATTTATGTATTAGTATATAATTTCTTCTGTTTATCACTTCAAGGATGACTAAAACTGCACACTAGAAGTGCACTTTCAGCTGTTATCCAGGAGTTTGCTGAGTTTGCTTGAGAGCCTTTTGGGATACAGCTCTCAATTTTAAAGACAAGATTTCATGCTTATTCTTCAAAATAATGCCATTCTAAAATTGAAAAAAGAATAGCAGAAGCATAGTACTTTGTAATTCAGAGCTGGACAACAATCTGATCTAAACATGAATTATAAATGACTGAATAGTGCATACCTGATTTTGCAGATGAGGTATAACAAATTGCTGAGTTACATGTGCTCTGCTAATCCTGCATTGTGGTAAATTAAACAGTTAACAGTTTCTTATCTCTTTTTAATGTCATCTGCATACACCTACATGTCTATACACATATAAACTAATGCATACACACAAACAAGAGAGGTTTTAATGGAATTGTTCTCTCCTGGATGATACTGTTTTAGTCACTCCCATGGATGCAGTAGGATGGGATATTTGATTGCTCTCACATAATAAGCTTTAGAGAATCAATAATCTGCTTTGAAGTATTTGGTTAATACAGAGTGTATCCTGGCTACTGTTTTAACCTTTGAAAATTTCTCCAAAACTTATTAGCATCTCCCTTGAAATGCAGAGCATTGAAAATGCCAGAACAACATCAAGATTTAAGCAATTTCCTCTGCAAATTAGATTATTACTCGCTGTGATACTGCTGAAGTAATACAGAAAAAATTCTCAGTTGAAATAATGGTGTAAAGAGTTCATCTTTTGTGTGTGCATCATGTGTGGACAAGAGAGAAGCCATCTGTTGTCTACTCTGTGCTGTTCTGGTGAGAAGAGCTGTGTGGGGAGATGATGGGAAAGCAGTGAGTCTGCTTTGGCAGCAGCCAGGTGGGCTATTCTCCTAGGACATTAGTATGGGATAGATAACGGATCAGAAAAGTGGCTTCCACAGCTGGAGGTGATATTGGTGTTAGCTGGATTGGCCGATGTGCTTGATAAATTTGAGTCAGCCATCACCAGTCTGTAACTGCAGAGCACTTCTGGAGAAGTGGTCACATTTTTCATCTGAGTAATGACAAAGGAAATCTGCTTTGCCAAAAAAATATTGCAAGATGATCTCTGGAGAAACAAGAAGGACGTGCCCTGGAAAGACTTCTTGTTTTTGCTAGGGATAGCTTCATTTTGAAACTTGAGTTTGTTTCTAGAGCTCTATCAAAAACAGGTTTTCAAAGTATGAAATTGTGCAAGATGATGTATGTATACTGCTGAGGAACACAAACTGATCTGGATGGCCCAAGTGCTTCCTATCTCTGTTTTCCTGTTGAGATTTTTTTTGTTTCATTCTTCTCCTTTCCATTTTACCCCATTTTTCTTAGCTCAGCTTTCTCTTTCTGTCACTGTTTCAGTCATTCTGGAGTAATGGCTTCCAATGAAATCCAGTCCTCAATTATCTCACATTAGAAAATGTCTAAACTCTCACCAGCTATTAGTCTCTACACTTAGGCTTGCCTAAAGAAGGCAAAGAAGACTGAAAGTATGGGCTATTTAACCACATCTATCCCTTAGAGATCTTATAGATTCTTGCCAGATACCAGCCTGTTCATAACCATAGCAAAAAACTACCTAATGCAGTAATCTTGTAAGCAGTGAGTAATTTTCTTCCATAAAAAATCACAGGTGTGGAGCACTGAGGGTGACAAACTCACCAGCTACCATCTCTCTACCTGGTCTGCACAGGAAAAGCAGAAATGGCCAGCACATTGCTTTATGGCTACAGACTTGATCACATCTTGAAAATGTTCCTTCTTCTGTTTTGCAACAGAGTTTGAAAATACTCTTCCAAATTAAAATGTTCTTCTATGGCCACAGCATGCACTGGAGTTAATAAAGGATTTAAATTAAATAGTAATAGAAACCGAAAACAATGTTATAAGTTTCATTTCATGGTGGTTAAGGAAAGTCAGTCTTATTTCTATTTCATTTACATTTTGAAGTTCAAACCCAGGTGAAAGCTGTGGCTTATGATTAAAGTCTCCCTCTTAGGGAGGGCTATTGAGCCCTGCTCACTGTTGTGGCTGCATGCATGTCTTAGGTACATACCAGGTGTGCGTGTATGTGTTTTTGTGCCTGCAATACTACTTTACAAAATTCACATTATTAGTTTTTGCAGTGAAATTCAGAACAATACTGAACCAACTGGTCACAGTCTTGTGTGGAGAAGTCCTGGAAGAGTGAAATTTATGTTATTGATATTTCAGGCCTATAGTTTAGGAAACTTAAGTATTAAATTAGGGGCTTCAGAAGACCACGTGTGAGTTATTGGACTACATTCCTCAGCTGCATTAACCTGCTGCATTAACCAGTTACTTGCCTCCTGATAACCAATTCTTAGAGAAATTGTCTTGAAGATCATATTTAAGTTGGAAGAGGCAACCTGTCTATTTCTGATCTCTCTTCTCCACGTTTTATAGAAAATGAGAAGCAATAGTTTTCAAAGGGAGTGATGTTTGTGCAGGTTGGGAATACGGTGTTGGTTCTGTGAGCAACATCTTTATCACAATCTCTGTTTTGACAGGAGGTTTTCATTCAGCTTTGTATAGTCATTTCATAAGAGGCATTTGCATGTAATAGCCAAACTGCACCAGGGAAATTGTGACAGGAGCAATCAGACTGTGGATGTTTTTGCAGGTGAAACAAGCAGCTGGTTGCCAGCAGCACTGCTCAGCCTCACAGAGTAGGGCTGGGAAGGAGAACCTGGAAATTCCTCATGAGAAGTACAGAAACCAGGAGATATCAAAGGGTTTTTCAGAGACATTCCACGAATGGAAACCACCTGAAGCAAACAAGGAACATTATCTGTCTAAACTGCTCAAACCAAACCTGGACTAGCTGTTGCTCAGGGGTGTAACAAAGAAGGGAATGAAGAATCATGTTGGTTGTATGAAGGAAGGAAATACTTAAGCAACTCTGGGTCTTAATCCTGTTTGATCTTTGCTTTCAACACAGAGTAAAACTAAAGCTTCTTTATATTCATCATAAAAGTTAAGTAAGAAGTAAAAGCTGTGAAGAATCCTGAGTGAGTAGCTAACAGAACAGCTCTTGGAGCTGGCTTGGGAACCACTCCAGCTTCTTGCTCTGCCTGGTTTAGGCACAGCCCTGGGGCTGTGTTCAGATGCACCTGTGCTACCAGCCACTGTCAGTTCATACTCCAGCTGCTCAGCCTTGGAGGTGTGCAAGGATCAGAGTATCTCATGACCCATTTAGATTGGTTTCTATTTTGATGAGAACCTACAGCTGAAAAAAAAAATTATGAATACAATTCAAATACTTTTGGGGACTTATTTCACTCAACGACACATCATATATATAAAATATGGTGTGCAGGGTACATATAAAATTCAAAGTAAACATTTTAGGATATACTTTTAATGTATATTTAATACATTATGACAGTCTTACATAACTCAATAAATTTAATAAGCTGATTAACTTTTCATAGAGCTTGTGCTGCCAGCACAGCTAATATAATGGAACTTTAATTTGGTATAACATTTTTCTGTTTCCTAAGGAAATAAGGATTGTGCAACCACTTTCTGCCTGTCAGTCCTCTGTATGAAGTTTTGAACTTCTGTACTAGCTCCTGGTAAGCCTCTGCAAGCCTTGAAGAGAATTAAGTTCTTACAATTTTCACAGTGTCCATGGATCAGTAAAGAGGAAAAACCCAAATCAGTGCCCTCCTGAGTGGAAAGCTGTTATATATTTTCCTTGGCAACAATCAATACGTACATACCTCTGGGCTAAGCACAGCAGGTGGTGTCTCCTGCCCAGAAGAGATGTCAGGAAGTACATGTGCTGGGAGAGAAGCTGAAATTATTTTTGATTAAGAAGCATGAGAAGAGTAAGACGTCAGTCTGTACGAAATCTTGTTTCATTACATCTGTTGACCACAGAAGAAATGATTGCTTTTTTGTTTGCAGTTTACCATTCATGTTTCAGTTTTCAGTAACGTAATTACTGAATTCACCAACCATGCAGTTTTAGACATAAGATGCCTCAGAGATGAGAATGAGTGGAAAGTTCAGTCTCTGTACATTTATGCTTAATGCAGCTGGAGCTATTTTGCTTCATATTTTATCTTTAGAATTATTTACTGTGAACCATTTTTTGTTTTTGTTTTCTTTAGGTTCCTAGTTGCTGTTCTTAGGATGTTGGAGTAGATTAAGCTAAGCTTTGGATACCTACAGCATTTATGCCCTCTGTGGTATACTCCAAAATCCTGATCTTGGGACACACACACACTCCAACAGTCCTCACCTGTCAGACTTTTAATTTAGAGGATCTCCTTAAATACCACATGGCTTCTTTCCAGTCCTGACGTGTTAGGAAAGTGATGCACCTTGAGAGAACAGGGGGAGAAGAAAAGGCAGTAAGTATCATTTCAAATTAGGACATAGCTGGAGCCTGGCGTATAATGTCAACACAGTCATAAAATAGGGAATATAGTTTGTTTTGTATGAGCCAGCCTATACAATGCCATAGAATGTTTGTGCCACCAGTGCAGATGTGGGAAGGACTGTTAGGTGAACTCATAGTGCAACAACCACATCAGGTACTGTGCTCTCCTGGCAGGCTGGGGACAGGTCACCTGCTGCTGCTTCCGGAGCTGGCTGAGTACATAGTGTACAGGTATACTTCATAGCTTTAAAACTAAAAAACTGTCACCCTGTTTTTCTTTGTAAAGCATTTGCATCAAGATTGGGAGCTGTATAGAAGTGCATTTAATTAGGAAAATGCTCTTCACTGGTGATGTGGGGTTTTTTTGCTTCTATTCCATTTGGTTTCTGAAACCTCTAGGATTAACCTTCAGCCTGAATGAGTCAGACAATCCACTTATGTTCCACTAGCAGTGCACTATATTTTCAGCAACTCTAATATAATTTGTTTTAGTACAATTAATATATATGTAATTGTATTTTCTGGTACTGACCTATATTTAATACAGTTGAAACATCATGCAACATGTAAACCTTAAAATGGCCTTTACATCTTCTCCTAGTTTCCTGCCTCCTCAATATGATGTCCTTTTGCTCTGTTTGTTTTTAATGTTCTAGCTAGGCAGAGGGAGATGGTATGATTTGAAATTAAAGGTTCTAAGTATGTAATGTTTGAAACCCATCAATATTACTTCAGGAACATCAATAATCTAAGTGTAAAGGCGGGTGTGAGGGCTAATTGAGATGTGTGTTATATAAATGGGAAGTGGATAGAGAGATGGAAAATTGGTGTCTCCAAATGCTGTGTACTGGAATAGATACTAGTGGTCACTTAGGGAGAAGAGAGGTAGGAACCTGCACTTAGAATTTGGTACAGTTGCATTATAAAAAGGTCTGGAACGTGGACAGAACATTTGAAATGTGATTTTATATGAAACTTCTCATTGTCTACGATAGGGTAAGAGCCAAGAGGCATAGACAGATGTTTTATTAGATACTGATGATGAATTCACTGGACTCTATATATAATATTAAATGTTTAAATATACAACCAGAGAATATAATTGGTCTGAAATAAGAGCAAAAGAAAAAAAGTAAAAGGAGAGCATGACCAAACGTAGAATAAAAAGGCAGCAAGTTTTCATGTTGTTCTCAAAAAACTGCTGACAATTTATTTGGGTTCTTCAGAATTTATTCTGCTGCAGCTAAATGCAGATTAAATTTGTTGCAGAAATTCAGAGACACTCTTCCTTGACCACTATTGTTTTCGTGGTTGGTGTTAAAAAAAAGGAAGGTCTGTGCTTCCAAAAAGCCTTGTCTAAATCTAAGGTTGAACACTATGACTGTTGATGTTTTGTGAATTTTTAGTGTACTGAAGAAAGTCTTTAGAGGACTCTGAAGAGGTGCACTGCTTCTTTTAAGCAGATGAGTAGGTAGCTTTTTATTGTCATGCTATGACAGGCTCACAGCCCTAGAGGCAGGCACTCTGCATCAGGTAAGATAAAAGGTGTTGGATCCCTTCATAGAATCACAAAATGGTTTGTGGGGAGACTTTAAAAATCATCTATTTCCAACTCCTCTTCCTTCAGCAGGGACGCCTTCCACTAGAGCAAGTTATTCAGAGCCTCACACAATCTGACATTGAACACTTCTAAGGATGGGAAGTGTTTTCTCTGCCCAGTTTCTCTGGAATACCTGTGCCAGTGTCTCACAGTGATTTCTTAGTATCCAGTCTAAACTCTTTCAGTTTAAGATTATTCTCCCTTGTTCTGTCACTACATGCCCTTGTGTAAAGTCCCTTTCTTGCTTTATTGTAAATACCTTTAGATACTGGAAGGCACTATAAAGTCTCCCTAACCTCTTCTCTTATCCAGGCTAAACAGCCCCAACTCTCAGACTCTTTGTAGGAGTGTGCTCCAGCTCTGTGATCAACTTTGTGCCCCTCCTCTGGACTCATTCTGACAGGTTCATATCCTTCTTGAGCTGGGGACCCCAGGGCTGGACACAGCGCTCCAGGTGGGATCTTAACCGAGCAGAGTGGAGGGGCAGAATCACTTCACATGGCCTGCTTATCATGCCTTTTATTGATGCAGCCCAGGATATGTTTCACTTTCTGGGCTGCAGGTGCACTTTGCTGCATGCACTTTAGAACATTGCTGAGTTGTATCAAGCGTTTTGTCCAAAAACATTCCTAAGTCTTTCTCCCAGGGCTAGTCTTGATCTGCTCTCCAGATGGATTGCAGAGGATTGGCAGTTTGTCCATAACTGTGATCAGCTCCTACTCAGTCCAAAGGCAGATGTCATCAAGATGTTAAATAAAATGTGTTCCTGTGTTTCTTCCTTTTCTCCCATTAACTGCAACTGAACACCCAGTTACCTATCCCAAGTCTTTTGTTCCTGAAGGAGCTTTTGCAACTGCTTAATGGAAGAATGTGAGTAAAGAAAAAGAAAACACATTTCAAAATCAAATGGGGAAGATCTGGTTCAGGGTTTGGCTTCGGGTCAGACACTTAAATCTTGGCCTTAAGTAGCAGATATGGATCTTGTGATAATTTGGCTCTTTGTTGTACGTTTGTTTTAAAAGTCCTTGGCTCCATAATGGACCTTTTTCTTCTAAATTAGTTCCTATAAAAGTTCTTCATTTTACTTGGTGGTCTCCTAGCAGAAAGCAGCTCCTTGGAGAATGTATGATAATGGTGTAATATTGAGGCAAAGTTCTGGCAGGATTTAATGGACTACTTTTATAACATTTCTACTCGATTTTCCCATTATAGGCTTAACAAAGCCAAGATTATCTTAAGCATGTCAGTCCTGTTCAAATCCACTTGGTTATTTTTATGATGAAAATTAACATTTTAAAGTGCTTTGCTGGATTGGGGCCCAGATGATTGTTACGTCTTCCAAATTAAAGCTTCCATGATCACCATAATAAGGGAATTATAGCAATAATTATTAATGAATAGTATTAGTGTGTAAATCTCCCTGTGAATCTAGCTGCATATAGGAATTAGAGCATTGGTTCCAATAGTTTATAAATGTACCTTAGCAATCTTAATACAATGTATTTACTTTCTTGCTTACTGATAATTATTACTGTTTCTGGTAAAAATACGTCCTCTGTGACTTGGAGGTGGACTGTTTGGATCACATGGGAGTGGATAATAAATTTTCAAAATTTTACCTATTGAGGAAAGCAAGAAAGTCTGAGTAGTCTGAGTTGATCCTTAAAAGGTAAAATTCTTTATTTTCAAATCTAGGAAGAAAAGCAGCAGAGACTGAGAAGTCAGGAACCTTCAAATGTATCTTGGCTCTCGGTCTCTGTGTCAGTGAAAAGGAGAATTTGAGAATCAAAATGACTTTACATAGTGACAAAACCAAGGCTGGATTATTTTGATAAGCTGCTCCTACTTTTCAGTGAGCATACAGCTCATTGAGGTGAACACTGAAAAGAAGTGGTAGACTAACACACTTGATCTTCCCTGCTGGTTTATCTTTGATTCTTGACTCTCCATTGTGATAAACATGCAGGAAAGAGTCTTTACTGCAAGTGTCCACTGCTGTCAGTGGCAATTTTGAACATTGAAGCAGTTCAGGGCAGGTCTCATTTTGCTTGCATGGAACGATATTTAGCAGTCTTTTTTAATTTTTGTTTTAAAAAGCCTAGGATAATTGCAAGGAAACTTCTGGATATCAGCAACCAGAAGAACTAATGTATTTTCCTCATTCAGTTGGATGATGGAAAGCTGATTCTTTCTCCTGGCCACAGATTCTGATAAAGTCCAAGGCTTGGGTGCCTGCCTTGGGTGCCAAAGTTATGATCACAAGTCCTACACCTCAGCTTTCCATACCAGCAGCGGTACCAGTCAGGGGATTATTGGTATCCAAAAGAAGCTTAATGTGACTGGCTGAAAGTAAATGAAGTAAATGTCATGTGTTGTAGTACCAGAGTACCAAAGACAGAAGTAGGCAAGAGATTGAGAACCACAAAAGCTAGGGATGCAACTTGGTTTTAGTTGGGTTTCTGTTTGTTTGGTGTGTGTTGTGTTGTTTTGTTGCTTTAGGTTTTTTTCCCTTAAGAATGGTCTGAGTCCGAATCTTTAAAGAAAAACCCAGTAAAGTGACTTGGTGTGGTAAGAAGGGGAAAGGCTATCACAGGGCAATGCTACAACTGCCTATATTACACTATGTTTAAACATGTTTTTGAGGAATTATTTTACAATGAACACAGTAGGTACTTTCCAGACATATTGCAGAACTACAGAGAGAGTTGTATGAGACACATTTTCTCCAGTTTATCTCTGATGGGTTTGTTCTCTGGTCTTAATGTTGTGACAAAGAAAGTCTTGTTTGTGCCATCTTCTTACAGGTCCCAAACCTCCAAGCATTTGATACTGGTTATTGGTTTCTTCTAACAGAAGTTGCATGCTTCTTTTTTTGGATGAGACCATATATCAAACTGAAAAAGGTATCAAGCATACTTACAATTAGAGAGGTGTTCCTTGATAACAGAAAGATGGACTGAGAAGTCAGAGGATTTTTTTAAATCAATTTATGTGACAAGTTTGTGTTTGTTTGCAGAACAGAGGTAAGTGACAGAGGTTTACCTTCTTTCTATCTGATGACTTACTGAAGTAGACCAAATGGGACTTAAAAGGTAGTTTCATTACAACACAAATTGATAAACTCTAATTAAATAAGAATTAAATAAGAAAAGCTGTAGGTAAACACATAAAAATAAAAGGATGCATAAAAAGGCAGGACAGTGTTTACTGCTTGCTGGTGCCAACCCATCTCCCCCATGCAGCCCTAGATAGGTGTAAGAAAAAAGTATTTTTGTCTCCTCCCATCAATACCCCCAGTTAGTTATGTTTCCTTTTAAAGCAAACAGAGGTGTTCATTGTTTTTATGGAGATAGCAGATAAACATAGCGAAATACTTTTGTGATAAACATAACTAACTACTACAAAACAAACGTTTCCCACTCTACAACAAACCTGAAATCCTGCTGAAGTTTCTAGAAACTGCCAGTGGCTCCATGGCAAAATTGGAGCCTGTAGGTTAGAAAAATGATTTTTCAAACCCTGACCAAAGTTTTAAGCTTGTATAGTCATTTAAACGTCACTAATTTGTGCTCCATGTTTTGTGCGGCGCAGCAGCAATTTTGTGTTATATTAGGAAATAAAGAGGAAGATTCTGGTAAGAGACATCTATCAAATTCGGTGCTCCTACTGCAAAAGATTACTAGCTTTTTAAGATGTAATAATTAGTCTGGAAACACACTGGTAAGATAAAAATTGAATGGTTAGAGGATTCCTGTCCTTCACTGTCAAATTATCTTAAAATATTACTCAATCTTATAGGAACAAAACCTTTTACGTGCTTTTTGGCAGAAAGTGCTCTGAAAACAATAGGAAGAGGTGTAATATGGCCAATACCACTTTAAAGTTCAAGACTAACTAATTTGCTCTTTAGAGGTCTCTAAATATATTTAATACTCTGAGGAATAAATTCTGTTATTTACTTTTAAAATTAGATGCCTGCCTTTGTACAATATTAGACCATCCTCATGCTTGAAAGAAATGAATAAATTCTAAGAGAAATTGGGTGAAACTTCAACATGGTGAAACTTCAACATAATGAAACTTCTCAGAGCAGGTGGGCTGTATCAGTGACATTTAGTTAAATCTTAAGTGCCAGATGGTATATTTGCAATTTATTTCAGGGTTTGGCGATAGATTCATTGTTTGTCAGTACCCATAGCTCCTACTGCTGATATAAATAAAAACTTTATATACAGAATGGAGTCCATTGCTTTCTGTAAGCTCTAAAAATTAAAGCCCCCAAACACTCAGTTAAGCTAACACAAAAGGATTAGTACCTTCTGATATTCTTCGGAAGTTAGAGTTTTTATGTGGGGTAGCTAGAAGGCTTATATATTTGTACTTTTTATTTATGTTGCTACCTTCCTTCATGGACACTTATGATGGGTTACAGCACATGTCTATTAAGATGTTTACTGCAATTTCCTTTCCTTTGAAACATACTATGCATTTTTCTTTCAAAAATACAGTCTCTATATGCCTGTTAATGTCTCAAGTGAAAAATAACTAAAAAATTAACAGGCAACTTATGTCAACTCAAAGACCCAAAGAGTTAAATTTCAATTATTTATCTCACTAGTCAGATGGAGAACTATAAAATGGACAACCACAAAAAGGCAGTAAATTAACAGATTTTTTTTTGAGGTGGGGAGGTGTTTGACTTTTTTGAACTTCTGCATCCCATAATGCACAGTATTTAGTCTTAAATGGTGATTCAACTCCTGTGGAACATTTCCTGTATTTGTCAAGCAGCTGTTAGTTTTTTACAGACTTCAGTAATTGAAAGAACTTTTGGAAAGTTTTCTTTAATTTATCTTCACAGGACCATCCACACTTCAGTGCAAGTGTGTGTCTCTGTAAACAGCAGGAGAATGTTAAAGTCCTTCAGCCATCCCTTCATTGGCCATATAAATAAAGATGTTTGGTGTTGGAACTATGTCAGAAAAAAAAAACCACTGGACAATGACTAGAAATACTTATTTTGCATTAAATTACTTAAGTAGTTTTGGTAGTTGGTTTTTTGTATTTTTTTCGGTGTGGATCTTTTTTTGTTTGTTTTGTTTTTGTTTCTTTTTTGTTTTTGTTTGATCTGTGAAATGTTTAGCTTAATTTGTGTGTATTTTAAAAATTGGTGAACATTTAAATGTGTACAAAAGATGTATTTCTGATACTGTATCATTTCTTGTTTTTTGCTGCTAAAATCAAGTAAATTAAAATGTTACGTCATTGGATCAAGAAGTATTACTCTTTCAGAAATACACCACACCATTATTAGCCTTATTTGTTTTTACATACTTACTGTTTGCTCATTCAAAACCAATATTCCCACAGTATTTCCCATGGTAGCATTTCACTTTGGGACTAGAAATTGAGCTCATAGTTCCTCAAAGAAGGAATTCCCAATTGGGAATTTGGTTTTAGTGGCATTGCTTTAGCTTCTTCTAAAACAAGCAAAAGAGCTTGCATACCCAATGTAGTGGTTGCAACCCCTTATGTTTTGTAGTTAATGTATGTTGTGCTTCCCACAAAGTGCTGTTTGCTATTCCTTTGTCTGTTCATCACCCCATGGAAGTAGCCTATTCTGTATGTGCTGGTGAAATCTGCTTTTTGTTGAAAAAAAAATCACCTAAGACCCCCAAAAGTTATGTGGGATTTGGGGAGGAGGAAGTAAAAAGTCACGTAAACCAATTTCATTGCTATAGGTTAGAAAATAAGGCTTAAAGGAAAGAAGGCTTCTCATTCCCATTTTTTATAGAACTTACAATCCTGGTCTGATTTAGTTTTGTGTTTTCCCCTGAAGGTTCAAATTTATATATTTAATTGATTTTCCACTAAATTCTCACTGATAACAGAGTTTTCTGCTTCTATTAATTGCTAGGCTCTTCCCTCTGCAATCTATGATGCATGTTTAGAGCTCCTCATTTAATATTGTCTCTTCATTTGCAGTTAGCAATTTCTCACAGTGCATTTCTAAGGTGGAAGAATAAAAACATGATTGTTCCTGGATTTGGGAATGCATATTATTGCAGGGGAAGATCCTTGCTAGGAAACTAAAATGTCTGATTCGGTTTTTATTTGGAGGAACACAGCTTGTTCCCAAGCTGAAAAGAACTTCTTTTTCTCTATTTGTATTTTTATGTTTATTTTCTCTCTGTTCAGACAGGGCTAACGCTGTATATTGTGTGATGGAGCTGTTGGTTCAGAGAACTGTGAACAAATATAGATGAAAAAGTCAAAAGCCATGCTCTGGCAAAGAGGAGAAAGGGCTGGTGGTGAATAGCAGAGGATGATTGTCACTAACAATGCAGGCTGTTGGCTGCACAGAAGTAGGAGGCTTTCTGTCTATTTTGTGTCACTTTTTGCTTCTTTACTGGCAAGCTACTGATCTAGGTTGACCTGCATTTGAGAACACTTGGTGGTACTGACTGGGAAGTATGTTTGACACGAGGGTGAAGATTACATTCTAGCCTCCCACTTCAGTTTTCATGTGATTTTCATGCAGCCAAATGCTATCTCATGCTGCTTATTAGGAATCACACTGAAATTTTCTTCATTCAAAAGTGTAGTATGACATGCAGAATTAGTAGGGAATGGAATAAAATTAAGTGAGCAAATAATGTATTTCTTGTAGCCTTTTAGTGGTTCACTGTGGGAAAAGGCATGCTTATCTCCTCCATCAGTGCAATGCTCAGGACAGCGGTCCACTCTGAAAAGCTATGTGATATGCCTTCTCTGAGTTTGCAGACTGAGTAGAAAACAGATAAAAATCCAAATGTGCAGATCACAAAGTGAGCAAGAGAAGATGCCTTCTGACTGTCATGTACTTTGTCATGAGTACTAATTTGCAGAGAGAATGTAAGTTGGTATTTCGCTGGTGTGGCATCTGAAACACTTTTTCAGGGCACCAGATTCCTGTGGCCACAAGGTCTCTAATCGGGACCATGCTGTTGCCCAGATTTCTGGAGTTGGCAGGGTGCGATCAGCAGAGCACTCTGCTGCAGCTGATAGAGGCAGAGCGGGCACAATGGGCACTGTCACGATTTCAGTCTAACCTTTCTGACACATGCTGTGCTCTGGGGAGGACTTCAGGCCTGCCCTGCTGCAATGGTTTTATCCAGGGATCCGGATGCATGGCTGCCCTGGCTGCCATCAGCCCAGCCCCAAACTGCTTGTTCAGGGGCTGTGAACTTGTGCCTGTGGTCCCTGGCTACCCGTGTCCCTGCGTTCACCCAGTGGCCCCCTCCCACCCATCCGCAGAAAGATGTTTGGATGCAGCAGTTTGTCTCTTGTTTGTATGGTAAAAGGCTTGTCATTAAAGCATTTCAGTCAGCTGGAAACATTTATTGGCTTGAGCTTCATGCTTAAAAAGAGCTGGCAGCCCTGAACTTGTTGCTATGCTCTGCACAGGCAGTGGCCCTGAATTTCTGCTCACAGTAATGGATACTTGGCTTTTTCTACTTTTCAGCAAAACACATAACTCAGTTGATTCCTGCAGTGCACCCTGAATTTTTGTAGGTGTTTGGATGAGGATATGGGAAGGAGTCTGGCTTTAATGCCAGGCAGCCCAGCACTGAATTGCTGCTGGGTCAAGCATAGGCTTGCTTTGTCTGTCCAGTGATGCAAGTTGTTACTGTGATGACCAATAAAGCAAATGAAGGGAGTTCTTAACTAGTGACGGCTAGAACAATCAATCCAGAGGTCAGGAACATGATAGAGGAAGCATGCATAGTAGAGTGCAAAACCAGCAGTATCAAAGATACAGGAAAAAACTGTATCAAAGGGATTGTTTCTTAAGCTCAAAATGTATGAAGATGTTCAGTTGTTCTAAGGGTTGGCCAGTTGGCCCAAGGACCAAAAAATCATGTGAAGAGAAGACCTGAAGAAGATAATTTTCACATCAGCATTACAGACACTCTGTGGAGGAATACACTGCAGCAAGTCATGCTGCACTTGATGCTAGTTTTACATCAGCAGTGATTTGAAGTAAACCACTCTCTAAACGTAAACCATTTGGAGGGAAGTTTTGTGTGTTATCTTGGATAGAGCCTTTGTTGCTGTTTGAGTGCAAAGGCCTAGGAGAACATGAAAGTAATACCATCTACAGCTCTGTATCTGTAACTGGCTCTTGGAGCTCTTGGGACATTTGAAGTGGCATTTTTCTCAGTATATATAGAATCTCTTTTACACTTTAAATATGAAATGCATATAGTAGACGGTAGTCTCTTGTACCAATAACTATGGTTGCTATCTTATTTTATTTTATTCTTCTTTTATTTTATAATGTAACTATAAATAAATAATATGACATTTTAAACCTATGCTATATTACAGAATACAGTATATGTAGTAGGGACAATCATACTGGCATGCAATTTATATAATTGTATTAAATTTCATTGTTGTTTCTAAATAATGATTAAAGAAAGCATTTTCATATAATTAGTACCTTTGATACCTTGAAACACTGACTTAAACAGTAAAGCAAAACAAGCAGTGCTTTTGTTGTGGTACATGTTGAGGTATTGGTAGCAAAGTGCTCCAAAGAAAATAAAAATCTTATTTTCAGCTTAAATGGCTAAACTGGCAGTCTTTTGTTCAGCCTCATATGACTTGGCTGGAATTGAGGGCAAGCTCAAATTCTATGCCTGACTCCATAGGTTCTGTGAGATAGTCCTGGTTAAATTTCTATTGCTCTGTGCCCTCTGGTGCTTTCCATCACTGTAGTGCTGAAAAGTCAGAGTCATCAAACAGAGTCATCCCTTTAAACAAACAAGAAGTCTGTGCCTCTCCCAGTGAGAATTACTCACAGTAGTTATGAGTGGAAGTATAACATAAAAGGCAAAGACAGATGGGGAATTGCAAAGAAACAGTGAAAGAAAATCAGCCATTGAGGATGCTGGTCTCAGCTTTCCAGAGCAGCCTACATGCTGTCAATTTAATTTGCAATTATTATAGCAAACAAGATTTAAGAAAAGATTTGAAGGAGGGCAATGCAGGTATTGCAGAATTCTTCCAAAGTGTGAAGTGTAATGGGAGGAAGCATAGAAGTGGTTCATTGAGAATTTAACAAGGGCATAATAAAAAATAACTTGTGGACTAATTGTAAGTTGGCTGCTCAGTACCAAGTGAGAATAATAATGAGAATGGTCCATGGAACCAATGTGAACTTGCTTTTATTTGACATATCAAAGAAAGAAGTGGAGGAAAGGAGAGAAATCACATACTCAGAGCAGCCGCGCCTTGATAAGGTGCTGTGTTTGTCAAGGCCAGAGGACAAGATTTTGGATTAATTTGTTTCTGAGATGGTGAGAATCTGGACAAGGGTATTAATTAAGTGCGTATTAAAAGATTTTATATGAGCAATATTAAGCAGAAAGATTTTGCAAGTCTGTATTTAATGATCTAAAAATAATTTGGGTTAGAGATTCAGACTGTACACAGTGATTCAGAAAGGATCTGGCAGAATGAGTTTGTGGGGGTGGGTAATGAAAACCCTAATTTGTCTATGTAGAGCCTAAGCTGATGTCTGAATTTACAATATCAGAAATACTGTCTGAGATAACAAATTGAAAAGAATGGTTTAATATTGAAGTAGAGGTGCAACATCAAATAGGAGGTTGTATTTGACACTGTGTAGATGAGATTGTACTAGAGTAAAGTTTTAGGAGGAAAAAAGACCAAAACATTCTCCAGGAAGCATAGAAGAAACCATGAAGTTTTTCCTTCAAATGACATCCAGAACAACAGTTAGGGACATTAGGGTAAGACTGTGCCAAGCCAGCCAAAACATCAGAAGTAAAAACTCCTAAACATGAAAAACTATTGGCAAGTCAGGAACAATGAAAAATGAGCCCACTTCCTGAGGCATGGGTATCTACAAATGATAGAGAGGTAAAGAATTCCACTTGTACTTTGTGAGTGCAAAAGGTAAAAGCCATCAGAAAAGGAAGAGAAAAACTTCATGCAGTAAAGCTATTAAAGAGCAGCAGGAAAGCAGGAAGATATACTGGTGGTGAAGGGAAACAGTAGGGAATTTTTTCCTTTGTGAAAGGAAAAAGTGATGCAAATAGGAAGAGAATGAAACAGCAGTGGGGAAATGAGCTTCTGAAGGACTGGGAAACTCTGAAATGGCTGTGGCTCTAAGGAGCCAAAAAGGAGGAACAAATAGATGGATTGAACACAACCATGTTCTGTGCTTCAAGGATGAGATAGGGAAAGGAAGGGAAAGCAAAGGAAAAAGAAAAAAAATAAAATTGCTATTATGTCTCTCTATTATGCCATTATTTCTGTTGGAGAAATAGGCATACAGAAAGAGGAGAAATAGGAGGATTTGAGCACTGGAGTTGAAATTACGGTCATGGATGTTACAAATAAATGGTAAAATAAATTATTTATACATAGAAAATGTGAAGGAGAACGGAATTAATTTGTTGTGAAAAGCAGGGACTTTGCTCAGTGTAGGCAAGGAAGATGATGGAGATGATGGTTCTTAGGTACATGGTTTAGTGATGAATTTGGAAGTGCTGTGTTAATGGTTGGAACTGATGATCTCAAGGATCTTTTCAACCTAAATGCTTGTATGTTTCTACAAATCAAGGTTGAGGTTAGACTATAGTAAGAGCGAATAGCGAATGGAAAGAGGTGCACGAAACAACAGAATTTGAAAAAAAACCTAATTATTGAAATAAAATGAAGAGTTGTAAGATGTTTATAAGAAATGATTATATGAAACAGTTTTATAGTCTCAGAATATATTCCTGCTACAAATGGGATCCTGTGATCAAGAGTACCTGGCACTCTACTGCATGGCATGTCTTAAAACCTTACATGCCATGAGTACTTTCCCATTCCAAACTCAAGAGATAGTTCCCAGTTCTGGAGTTTCTACTTTGAAAGTGTAATTCGCCAGGAGGACTAAGAGGCTGTGCATTGCACTGGAACTGGTTTTCATGATGAAGGATAAATCTCTGTAATTTTTCTGTGGGTTTCTGACATCTATATGCATAGTAAAAATGAGAATGTCTCATTTACATGAGAAGTGAGGAATAGTAGGAGTAAAGCAAGGAGAGCAGGACATTTTCGTTATCTCCTCTTTATCATTAGAAAATCAGGGAATGCTAAAAATACAATTAAATGAACAGAGACAGCAAGCAGCATGGATTGTCATACTGTCACAGCTTCTGTAAGCATGGATTGTCAGATTTTTTTGGGATGCCTGTCTAACACAGTGAAATACCTAGGCAGTACTTCATTGTAATGATACATTTTACACTCCTATTTGTGTTTGCTGACGCCAGTAATTTCAAGAAATCACTAGTTTGTCCAGTTTCTGGCTCTCACCCTTCTAAATTTTAAACCCCTTCTTATCTTTGCTATTTTCCAAAGAAAGTGTACCAGTTTCTATTTGTATTGTTTGTGCTTCTTATGAAATTCTCTGATAGATGTAAGAACAATTTATTCTCCAGAGCTTCTAAGTCTTCCTTTGAGGAACCCACCATATGACATACAAGTTCTAAAATACAAGGCAAATATTGTAGACATTTTAACAATGTCTTTTTCCACACAAGTAGTTATTTAACTGATGTATTACAGTACCAATGACAATCACATTGAGATGTTTTCCATTTCAAACTTCTGAATTCAATGAGTAATTTGACTTTAGCACATTAAAAAATGTGGAAAGTTAGTTTCTTCCTGAGTCAATGATCAAAATTTATATTCTGGACAGAACTGTCCAATATGGCACTTGTGCTGCGTCATTTACATATGAAATCAGATTTAAGCAATTGTTCATCTTCTTTAAGGAATCCCAAACATAGCTTGATTAGGAAGAGTGATCCTGCTTCCAAAATTACTGTGTCTCCTACCCTATGTCCAGGAAATATTATTGTTAAACCACATGAAGAGAGGCTACAGGGACAGAATAAAATGTGTAAATTAAGTGGTCTATATATTACTACCTACATGTGATTGGCATGATCGGTCTGATTCTACTGGGCAGAAATCTAATCAACAGAGTCCACAAACATAAGAATGATTCAGCTTGACCTTAAATGGACCACAAGAGCTGAACAGTTTTTAACAGATTTCTGACAGAGAATGGGCATCTTACTCTTGTGTTGGCATGTGCCACTATCTGTCTAAACTTAGACATCTCTCTGGAGCACACTCCCAACATAGCACGAAGTGGGAGATGTCCACTGTAATGGTAAGTGCAGGATGAACTAGTCTGTAGTGCCTATATGAGCATTCTTTTCCCAGTAAGCTTCCCACTTAGAACTGATTAGAGTAAGACCAGAGTGAACTCATGGTAATTGCATTACCTGGGACATGAATCTCATCTCTGTGAGCTTTATTCCCATTCTAATTTGATTAATTAAGCAGTCAGGCACACAGCATCACATTATCTGATATGACTTGTAACTTCTAGCTTAATGCTTGTCAGAGGTTATCGTGACCCAGCAGTCAATATGGTAATGGTGAAGAATTTGACAAACCAAACTTCTGATTTTGATGTATCCCAAAGTAGTGATTAACTGCTGTTATATTATAGCTTTGGTAGCTGTTGAGAAAGGATGTACCAGAAAAGCATATGGGAATTTCTTGGAGATGCATTTGGCAGCCCACTGAAATGAATGGGCATGCCTTAGTATGAGAGAAAGCAGTAGATGCTGGATGTACTGAAAGGTGATTGCTTTGGTGAGAGACAAACAAAGAAAAACTTCTTCCCGAATTTCTGCTGAAAAAGCCTCTATTCATTCGAGTTTCCAGACTGTATGCCAAATCCTGCTCACTCCAGACAATTTTCCATTAACTTACTTGGGAGGACTCTGAATGTGTACAATTGCAGGCGAGTTGATACTTTAGCCCAGATTCAGGTTTTCAGCAATTTGTGAGTGTCTCTGTGCTACAGTTCCATCAAGATTTTTTGTTTTGCCAGGAGTAAATAATAATTATTATCTTACTAACCTCTTGAATATATTTTTAAAACCTCAGTAAGGGTTCTTTATTTTAGTGATGATGATGTACTTTAGTGATTAAGGAGCAGACACAAGATGTCAAGGTTAAGGAATAATTTCATGGCTTTCAGGAAACGACAGCGCTGTGTGGTTCACACACCAGTGACTATGCTGTTTGGCAACACCAGGGTAATCAAAGATCCTTGTTATTTTATTTTTAAATACTGCTTTGGAGTTTCACCTCAGTCATGACTTTATGTTTTCCTTTTGTCCATCTTTTTCTTATGAAACAGTGGCAGTTGTGGTTTTCCTGTGTATGGGAGGAGAAGCATGTGGCAGTCAGAGATGGGGAATGCCCAGAGGCTGGTGAAGACGGCTGAAATACTGTTGATGAAGCTTGTTTAAATGACAATAGTGCAGGAAAAAGGAGTATGCTGAAAAGGCTGGAAGATGTTCAGATCTGTGGGAAGAAGTAGAAACTCTGGGACATGTTTTAATTGACCTGGCAGATACAAATTATGCTAGACAAAAATGATGTATTTATGCATGTCTATGCAGATAGAATATAATATATGCACTCCAATAAAAGCATTCAACTAAGAATGGACTTGTTTACTGGTACAGACATGGTTCAGGTGTGTATGGGGCAAAGAATGTGTCATGGGGTAGAAAGCTTTTACATCTACCCTGTGCTTTCAGAGGTTCACTGTGCTTTGAACATGGGGTTAAGAAAACATACTTGCTTCTTGTGCTGCACAGAGTTAAAGGAGCCTGCAGAGAATACAGACTTCAAATAGAAGGCTCAGATAACGCAGCATTTTTTGGAGGTCAAAGAAATGTAGAGTCGTGATTAAATACTCTGCAATAAGTAAATGCCATGGCATGTATGTTGGAGTTACGCTTGAGTGCTGCAGGGGGAAGCCCGTGTCTGCATCCTGTTTTGGATGGAATATTGTATGTTGCAGCAAAGCAATTGCCCAGCCCCAATTGTTTTAGCGATGAGCTGATCAATACCTCATTACTGGATGTAACAGTTGCTGCAGGAAGTGCACAGAAAATTTTAATGCATGAATTATGCATGCTGTCCTCATTCTTTAGTCTCAGAGCATAGTGACAGAGATTGTAAAGATGACTGGGGTAGTTTCTTGCATAAAGTGACTGCAGTGAAATGCTTCATATTTTCATGCACACAAGCAGCATTGAGTGGGACGGCCTATTTAAGAAGATATAAATCCCTGGGCTTACAGCACAGAAAGCTTGATTATAAAGCATTGCAGCCATGTACAGAGACAGTTTTTGTGCTGTGTAAACCTGCTTTCTACAGAAGGTTGGCTGAGGGATGCTAATGGCTGTGCTCTCTGAGGTCACAGTTTGAAGTCTTTTTTTTTTTTTTTTTTTTTTTTTTTTTTTTTGTAATTTGCTTTCTGCCGCAGGAGAGGATCTGTGAAGTTTATTGGTTTATTGGTTTATCCCTGTATTTTTTCAAAGATGCAAATTTGGAATAGTAACTATGAACAAAAGGATAAGAAGGAATTCACCATTTAAGGTAAAAAAGTACATTTTTAATTTGTGGTTATGAGTGTTGTAGAGGAATTATGCTGAGACAGGATTATGATGCAGTGTGGTTACATTGACTCAGATACCTGGGCTGGAATGCAGAGTCAGGATTCTGGGGTGGATATAACTGCAGAGATCTTATTAGTCTGATTATTTTTAAAATGGTTGTTTAAATGTTGCTGAGACTAAATACTGTGTTTGAATATTGCAGTATGTTCAAGAGTTCACATTTCTGATCAATTTTTGTCTGCTATAGACTACTGCTTTGTGGGGAGGGGCAGGACAGTCACTGAGGTGATCAATACAATAATATGATTTATTTCATTAGAGGTCCTAACTGAATAATGACAATGAAATTTTATTGACTTTTTCCCTCTTTCTGTACATTTTCTGTAACATTTGCAAGCTACAGTAAAATGTGTGCCAGAAAATGCGTTCCAGAATCTCTTGCTTGTCTGTCCTGTAAATAACAAAGATGATCATACTTTTATATTTTGGATAAAAATCTGAGCTTTCATTCAGTGAATAGACAAACCTGTCCTTACTGTCCTTCAGAAAACTATGTACTCTTAGAAGTTTTACATATAAGTACAGCTATTTCTAATTATGGAATTTGTTGGAAATTAAAAAAAAATTAAAACTTTCTATATTTTTGTAATTTGATAGTTTTGGATATATTTAACAAAACTGTCTAATTAATATAGATGTACAGTAAAGATACCACGTTTTGAAAGAAAATAAGTTAAATTACATTTTTTAAATTAAATTATTTATCACAGTAAATGCTGAAAAATTCTGTATCATTAATATTTTTTGCACTTGTAGATTTTCATATTTTGGAAAAAGGAGTACCTTTTGTGTTCAGTAACCTGAAGACATGCCCATACTTTCAAAGAGATATATTATCAGAGAGTATTGAGAAATAGCTAGTTTAATAAAGCTGTTTCCTATGTGATCTCCAAGAGCGAGATGTTGCCAGTAAGCATTAGAGGCATTCACAACAGGATGCTGCCCTTCCTTGGGTAAATGCCTTCTTTTGAGTTTACGCTGCAATTTTACATTTGCATTTAATAACGCCTGAGGGCCAGTTTTGAATCCCTGAGTCCTTATGCCACATTTGCACGGACACTCATATGGAACCCGTCTCAGTGAGCAGCGTGTGTTTGCTTGTTAATTACAGAATAATCAGCTGCAAGATCGCTGTAGCAGAGATGAGGCATCGTTAGCACAGCGCGAGTGAAAGCAAGCGACCCTCGGGCTGCAGCGGCAGTTTGAGCCGCCGTTCTGTGTGGGAACGCGTTCCTTGCGCGGGAGCTGCACCCCCCGCCATGATGCTGCTGCTCAGGGCTCGCCCTTTCACCGCCCTTCCTGCCGGGCTGGGGAAGCTCCGCGCTCCGGGAGTGGTGTGGGCAGTGCCCGGCTGGCGGGCAGGGCCGGAGCCCGGCTGGCGGTGCCCGAGTGCGGGATGCTGAGTCACAGCGCGGGGCTGGGCGGGGCTCGCCGGGCCTGGAGCGGCCACAGCGGCGACATCCAGCCCGAAAAGGGAAGGAAAGCACACCTAGAGGGAAGAGGAGCGTCTAGAGGGGAGAGAGAGGGGGTTAGAAACCCTTCCTGACAAAGCCTGGCTCTCCGTGTGCCGAACGCAAACACGTTCCTCGGCCTGCGAGCTACGGGCCGGGAACGCGGCGGGGATAGCAGCAGCAGCTGAGGGGAGCTCACACGATACTAACGAGGAAGATGCATATGATTGCTGGCTACTCGAAAAGATGCTAGTCAGCCTTCATTTGCCATGGAGGATTTGCTCTATTTTCTGTGCTTCTGCCACGAAATAATACCTGAAATGCCTAATTTGCAGATTAAGCAGGCTTTTGGCTGTGAAAACAGATGTGAAATTGAGAATAACTAACAGCAGAGAAAAAACCTCCTAAATTCTTTTCATTCAGTTAATTAGGTAATACCTAACTTCCGTTTTCATGGAAACTAAGTAAATTAATGGAAACGTATTTCTGTGAGAGGGAATTTCACATGTGTGCATTTAAGGGTTGCACATTCAAATAGTGAATTTGGAACATATGTGATTTACTGAAATATGGCTCAGCTGTTGCAGTGCTTTGTTACTGTATCCAGATGTATCCATGAATGAATATTGCTTGCCTTCTTTGACTGTTATAAATAAAAAGCATCCAACCATAATCACAGTGTCATGGATCTTATAACAACATTCTCATTTTTTTCACATTGAAGGTGAGGTACTTAAATTACCTGTTTAATGAGGAAACAGATATATTAATCAAAGGTAAAGAACTGGAAATACGAATATTCTCTAAAAAATAATGGCTGAGTTTCCAACACATTTGAGAGGGGTATCCAGGGCCCATTGAAATTGCCTTGGGACCATGATTGTTAGTTGCTTTGGCTGAGATTTTCAGAGGAGCATACATAAATATTTTAGTCACTACAGAGCAAACAGCCTGAATAAAAAGAGGAAGGCAAATGCAGCCCAGCAATTATTTGCTGTTAATATAGGTAATTTGAGGAAGAACAGATTTTTGCTGTTGATGGTGGTGGTGTTCATGTGCACAAATCTCCTCAGATAACTGAGTAATTATGTAATTTAAAATACCAATAAGTAATCCATGGTGCTATACAGAGAAAAGGGCCAAGAAGGGACAATCTTGCAAGCATCTTATTAGTAAGGGATATTGTTAGGAAAAAAAAGGCAGCTTAATATGGATGGAAGTGTCCCTTAATAACATGTTGGAATATTGTCTTTCTTGTTCTCATTATAAAGCCAATGATTCAATTACAGTACTTGGTTTTCTCGGTTTGCAACTTTGCAAATTTTAGCCAACTTGGACTTAATTCTGGAAAATTGTGTTTTGATAAATACATTTACGGTCAGAGAATTCATGCATACTACCAAATCTTACTGATTTTTTTTCTTGCTCTGGACTGTAGAGCACATTCATTCTGTTCAGTTAGTAACTGAAGGGGTGACTAATAGAAAAATCAGGAACTTTAAGAGCTAATGCTTAGGTATCATGTGAACTCAAATAAACACAAATCAGTTCTCACTCCCCATTATGGCCTTGTGATAAGTAAAAGAAAAGATTTTTGCTTCTGCTCAATATTGGTTTTCATTTGTTACTATAAAGAGAAAGCATAATTAATGCATATTAGTAAGAAGAATTAATAAAAAGAATTGGTGTCTATTAAATTATCCTGCAGTTGGTATTGTTCCAAAGGTGGCAAAATACTGTGTTAGCTGTAAGGAAATATTTCAGCATGTATCTTTGCAAGCAGGAGCATGCTTTAAATCATTCATAACACATTAAAATTCTTTTTTTTCTGTAATTCACTGTTATTAATAATTTATTTATTTTTACATTTCATCCCATATTTGAGAAGTAATCACTGAGAATAAGATTGCTTTTGCATGATTAAATAGATCTTCAGACATTTAACAATTAGCCATTGCACATAATAATTTAAAGCGCATAACATTCAGATATGTTACCAGTGCTTATCAACCAAAAGATATGTCTGTATATAATATCTGCTTACTCAACAAGTCTGTTCCCTAAGTACTAATTTTTCAGCAGTAACTGAGAATAGCCATGCTTTTCCTTCTTTTAGCATTTTCCTATAGATAAAATTAAAGGACAAACCAAGTTGAGTTAAACTTCACTCACAAGTAGCAACAAAAACTCATTTGACTGAGCTGAGCTAAAAGAGAACTGAAACTTCTCTATCATTTGCTGCAGACATTGTTCACAGTACAGTAATGTTTCTGTCTATTGGAAATGAGGTCTTTAGTCTCTTAGGAGGAACTGGTAAGAGAAGCCTGTGTCATAGGATTTCTACTGGTAGCATTTTTACTTAAAAAAACAAAAGCTGGCACACTAAAGATTATTTTATAAAAATAATGACTCACCTGTCTGTTGGGCTGGAAGCTATAAATTCTTTGATTAATCTAGGTCAGTGAAATTACTTAGAATTTTTCAGCTTATATTCTTGAGCTTCATTGCATTCTTTATTTTAAAAATGGGTTTAGTACCTGAAAACTTGGTCTGATATGGGTACAGTAAAGCATAAAGGACTGGACGAACAGTATAGCAGAAAACAAAATAGTTGTAGACAGCAAAATCTGTTCCTCAAGGTTTGATGTTGGAAGCAGGTGTACTACGTAACATAATGGCCCCAAAATTTGCAGACCTTTCAGCACTGGGAGTTCAAACACAGGCCATTCTTCTGGGTGCTAGAATTTGACTTAACCACAAAGTTTGTTCCTATTCAGTCCAGCAACCAGTCTCCCATCCTGAGTCGTCCTCCAAAGACGAGGCTTCTCCCTCTGCACCCTGTTACAGGATGAAATGGATTACCCTTGGGCTGTTTGCTACTGTGTGGAGAAACCCAGCAGACTGTAAAAGTGTTATTGCTGCTCTTGACATCAGATGAATGCCACCAGTTTGACATTTTTGTGTCACAAGACTTCATACTTGTTACTGACCAGAAAATAGTGTTAGAAATTAAATACAAAATTTCATTTGTTTATCTGATGGAAATGAAAAACTTTGTATTAATCTTACATACCTAGTTCTGTTAATGATGTTGACTTTGCTATCCCAGCAGACACTTGGGGAAAGTTTAGGCCATATTTCCTCATAGGAAAACACTGACATCTGAAAAAAAAAATTGTCTTTTAATTCCTTCGGCAGGCAAAGTAATGAGCTTGCTTGTTAGACACCATCATCAGAAAGTGCTTGGACGTTTCAGGACCTTATATCCCGCCTGTGACAGATTCTAGTTTATGCTCTGCAGGGAAGGTTGAACTGTTCTTGTGGACCAAAATACATAGCTTTTCAGGGTAGAGTTGGAACCAGACTCTTTGTAAATTTGCTCTTGATCTAAGTTTCCAGGTCTGGAAGACTGAGCCCCTTTGAAAATGCTTTTAGTGGGGGATGAGTGGGATTTCATAGCTGCAGGGAATGACTGCAGAGTGGTCACAAATTTGGCTTGTCTTTGTCTTCCTCCTGGGGCAGAGCATGCTGTTCCCTTGTGCTCTTTGATGAGAATGTTTCAGGGAGAGCCTTAGGGAGAAGTCTCAGCCGGGGAACAGCCAAGGGCTGTGAGCTGGAAACTGGCAGACAGGTTTCCCTTGCCAAATAGGACAGAAGTATCAGAAGGATTTCTGCTTTGTTTTACTTTGTTTTGCTTCTTTCAGAAAACCTGTTTCTTAGAGTAACATAAACTTGAGTCTTTTCTGCTATATTCACATGTAGTTTAATGGGAATGAAACCAGTACAAGGTTCCATTGCTGCTGCTTCAGCATTCTTTCAGTGTGAGGCAGAAGGAAGAAGTTCTAGAATTGAAAAAAGGAAGCCATGCAAGGGAAAGCAAGACCTCCAGATTCCCTCACATCTTATGAGGGTGGTCTGTGTGGAGTGACTGGAAGATTATTTAGGTGGATGTAGGGTTTGAAGGTCTCATAACGAGCACTTTTGTTAAACTAATACAGTGACACATGTTTAGTCACAGCTTTGCCAACTTCTCATAATAATTTAGGATAGGGTACTCACTAACCTAAGTGATTCTATGAAGCTAATAGCACAAATGAGGAGGTCATGAATTACTGATAGCATTGATTGTTATTGTTCAGGTATTTCATTATGTAGAATTGCATTTGTACAAATTTGGATTTGTCCAGGCAACAAAGTCGTCTCTTCTATGGTTATTACATCTTGCATGAATCAGACATTTCAAAACAAAGCTCAGTATAAGTAGAAATAATAGCATAGAAATGTTAGCTCCTCTGCTTCCCTGCACTGGGGTTCATGGGGCTCAATATCAACTGGTGATGGCAGCCTCAACCCAACACAGTGCTGGTTTCTTACCACAGCTAAGGTTTCAGACATTGCCCATGGAGGCTGTAAGCCAAGCCTAGGAGCTGTACTCGAACTGGTTATGAATTACGTGTAGCTCAGGATCTTCACATTGCCAATTACTACTGCCAACACTGATCTTCTGATCAGTCGCTTCTGATCTCTTGCCTGCAGCAACATCATACTTTGGGAGTTATGAAGGGTTTTTTCATGGAAAGGAAGACATTTTGGGATGTTAACCCACACAAATAAGTGCTTTTTTATGTTAAGGCAGAAAGAAATCCCAAACTGGCTTTCTAAGGCATTACTACATTTGTGATGTTAATGTAGCATTGTATTGATCATAGCTGCCTTTATAGAATTAGTTCTGCACTTTGTTTCATTACTTGGTTTATACATCACTTGAAACAGTGGAAACTACAGGAAAATAGTTATATAATTCTACCATTATTCCAGAAAAAAATAATAGTTTTTCTATTTACTGGGTTCAAATGCTTTGTCTTTACCAGAAATGAACATTGCAGTGCAAATAGGAATGTTTCACCATTTATCTTTTAGAACTCCTGACCCTATTTTTCCTTTTTTTCCCTGATTTGAAGTACCCATTTGAAAAGTACCTGGGGATGGAAAAGGAGGCATTTGTGCTGCTAGAGTTAGAGAAATACCTGTTAGTTACTAGCATCCTTAGAGGCTAAAGAATGATGTGCTATGCAAACCAAAGGTGTGTGAGTTCCAGTGGGGTTTTGTTCCCTGTTACACCACCCTAACTAGAGGAGCTCTTGATGCTTCCCAGCACACTGTGTGTGCATGGAGTCCATTTAATCTGCTGAGACAGCCTGCTTTAGGCATTGAAACATGCTCAGCAGAGTCAAGGTACCAGGAGAAAAAACAGTACATCAGCTCCTGCTGAGTTTCTCTCCTTCTTCCTTCCTCCTCCTCTCTCAAGTCCTCATCTTAGAGCTAACCTCTCTGCTCTGCCTCCTCTGCTCCCCTTTTCCAGGGCTCATGTAGTGAGAGCACTTCAGACCCCAAACCACCCCGAGCATCAGTGCTGGGGCCAGGGCACATCATCCTCCCTTTTGACCTGTGAGCATAAGCTCTTCATCCTCTTACTAGGCAGCTTCAACACATAGAGAAAACGTGTTACCCCCTCCTCTCTTCCTGTCCTCCTGGCCTGCATAACTGCTCTGAAATCTACAGGCAGCTTTCCCATCGGAAAAGTTAGGCTTTGCTAATTAATAATTTGACACCAATGATGTATGATACTCTCCTGTGTATTTTCTCTTCATGGTTTTAGTAGTAAGAAGCATGGAAAAATCCAGAAAAAGAAATTTATCATTCAGTCTATTTTTAGCATCCCAAGGGTTTCACATGTACTGTATGAAATTGTAGTTTATTGATTAATTTACTAAATAGGCAAGAAGAGTTCTCATCCTGATGGCAGTGCACAAGCAGCTGCAACCCATAACACAGCTTCAGAATTGAGACAAGTTAATTTGTAAGGAAAGCCATGTAAACAAAGATCTTCTAAGGCTTTATGTCATCTTATGATCCTAGTAAAGCAAGAAAATGCTACAATATTCTGCGCTTGGAATACTCCATTGCTGGGCATTTCTGTCTGCCAGGAGAAGGATACTTTGCCTTTCATGCCCAGGGCTTGCCATAGTTCTGTGAGCAGGGCTTTAGCCATACCTGCAGAGATGGGGGCAGGATCTTCTTCAAAAATAGCAGCTCACTGCCAAATGCAAGGCACTGAATTCAGCCTTTTCCAGCTGTACTTCAGTTAAATCCTCCAGATTTGCTTGTTTCCCGAGCTGGGACTAACACTGATAGCAACAGAGGACATACGTGTATTTTACAAAAAGTGGCTGACTCTTATATACTGGAAGACTTAACCCCTGAATTGTTCCCATATAGAGCAAGTAATTCTCATATTGGTTTTAGATATTTTAGTGGCCTTCAGTTTATATACAGGAAGCACCTAACAGAAGTGCTTGATTCTTTGTATGTAATTTTCTGTATTCCAGTTGTTCATATCTAGTCTGGTTAATTCTTTGGAATTGCTGAGAGAAGGAAGTCTGATGTGACATTGTAATAAATATAGAACTGGAAGAATTTTGTTGGGAAGTGTAGTAACCTGACTCTTGAAAACAAATGAAATAGCATAGATGTATAGTATGTGTCTTTAGCCTTGGAAGCAGATGTGTGAGGGGAGCATGCAGAGTATGCAGAAGGGAATGACTCTCACTCTTTCTTGTAATTATTTCATTCAAGTCTTGCTCTGTAGTGAGAAAATCTTCAGAACAAGTGAAAGAAAGTACTTTTTATTTAAGGAACAGTTAAACTGTTAGTGTTATTGCTACAAGGGTGTATAGGTGCAAAATGTTCTTAAACAAGCTGAGAAAGTGATGAGACAAATTTGCAGAGAAGCAATCCATTAAAGACTGTTAGGCAGAAAGGTGCTAACTCTGATGCAGAAAGTCCCAAAATCCTTAGGTTCTGTAAGGACAGGATGTTCTGGGGAAGTATGGGGCAGCATCCTGGCCAGATTCTATGGGGCCGTGTTATGGGCAGATTAAATACACCCTGGTGTTACCCTGCGTGTTGTTCTCAAGTGTTACAGTGTGGGTTCTGCCAGCGGTGTGGCTGGTAGCCAAACAAGCTGCCGTGTGTGGTACTGTGGAGGTTCTGAGCAGTAGAGCTGTCCGTATGCAGGTGATCACAGGCACTGGAATGTAGCCAAACTCCTCAGCACCTTCTGGGTTTTGCCACGAGCCAAAACTACAGGCCGAAGTCAGGAGGTTACTATTCCTGGTATTGGTGATAGTTTCTTCAGAGGATGTGTGCCTTCTGTCACTTACTACTACATTTACATTACGTTTGATTTTGAGGTTGGCATTTTGGATATTTGTTTGCTTGTTTTTAATGCTTTGTTTGCTATAATCTTAAAGAGCAAGTAATGAAAAATCCTTCTAGACATTGCATGTTCTATAAAATAAAGGCATGTTCACACATGAGTCAGATAAACTAAACCAGTCCAAATCAAAATAGACACAGACACACTTGGGTGTGAAAGTACTGCTTACACATACTGCAGGAGTTATAGTGAAGCTATATCTAGGATCACATACTAAGAAGATAGAAACACTCTTCTCTTCCTCCAATATCATCTTTGAATCTCTATTTGGGGCACATCTAAAAATAAAAAATACTACCTTAATTTTCACCTGAAATCTAGTCATTAATGAGGTAACACTTTAAAGAAGGAGGTGCCAAGCAGTTGACATCTGGCATAAAATATTGACCACTCTTACCTGTTATTTCTGTTCAAAATATCTGCCTGGGCTACAGCAGCCTAAAGTCCATAGGTAGCCTGGTAATATTCCAGATTGTGAAGATTTTTTTAAATGGGATTTTGTTGAGGAAAAAAGAGAACCATTATTTTCCAGAGTCTGGTAAAGAACCTTTGCCAAGGATTTCATCCAAGTAAGCATTTAGTAGTATTCAGAAAACTGGTAGTGGTTGGTTATTTGATTATTTTGCTGCCATAATTTCTACAGAGCATCTATACCTATCAGAGGACTAGCTTGTCTCACAGGATATTTTGGGTGAAAGTGGATACAGTTTTTTGGGGTGCATAATGCAAGGCCGTGAGAGGAGAGCTGTACTGGACCAGACCTAGTCCAGCATCCTAGCTTGAACAGTTACTAGCAATAAATGCTTCCCCTGCTTCCAGCTTCCAGCCTTCGGCTACTCAGAGAATCCCTGATCCAGAGCCAGCTGGTGGGTGTTCAGTAGTCTGTGATTAACCCATCCACCAGGAATTTGTTTAATCTCTTTTTTGAGCTGGTTTTTCTCTTCAAATGCTCAGGAAACCATTCTCATGACACTTCTCTCTGCATTTGTAATAGGTTCTTGTTTTCAATCCAATGGGAGTTTAGAAAATTCTGTCAAAACTGCCTCAATCAGGGAAAGTATGAAGATAGAAGATTTTAAAACCAGAAATATGTGCTTTCTCAGAGAAACTCCATTCTCTTAACTACCACAATGTGTCTTGGATGCTATAATGAGCTTCCTCTTTGTTTCCCACAGTGGATGCAAGTGCTGTGCCTTAGTACTTTTCAAGGTGACTTTTAAGGAGTTTTTCTCTTTTACTGTATCTCTGCTGTGCCTGCAGACACTTCACAGATGACTTTGTTTCCCTACTTCTGGTGTGCATCTTACCATGAATTATAGAATGCTTATACTGTCAGCTATTTTTAATGGAGACTGGAGGAAAAGAAGAGGAGAAGCATATATGTGCTGCTCATTTCTATACTTTCCATGATTGCTTTCTCTCTTAACCTGATAGATGTATGGACAACTGAGTCCTATATACATGTTATTATTTTGCACTAGTTATTTTTCAGTGAAATTCTGTTAAAAAGTGAAAGTTGTGATGAGACTTAGGAAAAAAAACAACTCCAGACATCTTTTTTCAGGGTAAAAGTAAACATTTAATGCTCCAGTTTCCATTTGTAGTGGCCTTCTATGCTTAGTCTGATTTTTGTGCATATCCCAAACCTTTCACTTATATTAAATGAAATTTTAACCATAACTTATGATGAATGAGGTACTTCAGGTGATTGACAGCAGTGGTTCTTAGACCAAATGAGCAAATGGCAAAATGAGATTGGTCACTAAAGACTGCCAGTTGTGAAATGAGACCCATTGCCTGCCCAGTGGCCTGATGCTCTGAATTGAGTCATTAGATGTAGGTGCCATGTAGTTGTGCAGTGCAATCCCTCCTCCTTCTTGAGTGAGCATTTGTTGTGGGGAATAAATACAAGGACTGGGCTATGCTCTTGGTCGCAATGAAGGACAAATCAAAAATGCTAAGCTCTTGTTTTACTCAAGTTCATCAAATGTATTTGAGCATAGCAATGTTCCTTTCTTTCCATGTTTATTAAACTTCTTTATTTGGAATAAAATGCTTGGGAAACTCTATTATAGTTTTTGTTGTGTGCAGAACAGCAGCTTTTGGAGCCTTCATTAGGAGTCTTATGATTTTACTGTAGCACAGATGATAGCTGTGTCCTTGATTTTAATGACTTTCTCCAGCACTGGAAGATGTCAGAACTCTTTCTGTGAATATTCTATACATCGTTGTCAGTATTTCTTTCTGTGGAGGCCAGCTGGGACATATGACCCACTCATTGTACTTAATTTTTCAGAGACATTTCTGCAGTAAGGTCTGTGCTGGAACATACCAGGTAGAGTATATACACCAATGGCTTAGGTGTGTATGTCCATGGAAGCCAAAAGAATAATAAATAAATAACTAAATAAAATTTTCATGTATTCATAATAATTTACAAATAATGACTAAGTAAAATATAAGGGAAAGAAGTGACGTCTTTGGGGCAGCAGATTGAGATGAGGGATTTCTAAGATGAATTGTAAGTTTGAAAATGATGGTTAAATTTCAGAGTGTGGTCATTTGATCCAATTGTGTAGAACTTTTGAGTGAATAAAACCAAAATTCATCTTCAAGTTGTGTTTG
>VRYO01001878.1:4519737-4569934 GCA_009812075.1 Sialia sialis
TTATCTGTGAAGTCTGGTTTCTAGACACCATCTTTGTTCTAATGTGTTTGTGCACATTAAGTTTCCTTTTATCATATGCCCAGGAGTGGAAATTCTACTGCTCCTCTCTGTTTTTTTTTACCACTGCTATGCATTAAATGAGACATGGAAAGAAAGCGTGCCTAGGTACCAAACCAAGTCCTTCCTTCTACCTCATTTCTCATATGTAGTATCACTGCCCTCCGGCTTTGCTGTACTGAGATGCAGTATCCACACAGTTTGAAAGTGCTCTTACACATGCTTTTACTGCAGTTCAGTGCAGCACAGCAAGTTTTGTGACTAAGACTTTTTTTTTAAAGTTCTTTTATTGTCCTTCTGTTCCAACTATTCTATAGGTGCAGGGGTGCCTACAACAGAATTTGTTAGGGACAGCGTATCTTTAAAGATTTCACTTAAGAGACGTTGTAAAGAATCTTTCAGTCTCACTTTTATTTGTCCTGACCAGAAGTAAATCTGAAGTCCTGAAGTCCTTAGCATTATATCATTATGAAACTAGCATCTCTTCTTGCCCTCGAGTTTCATTCCTATAGCTCTCAGTCCTTGTGAAGTCATTCATTCTAAAGCACAAGCAAGGACCCGTCTGTTTTGCTTGTTGCTCTCTTAGTACAAGTTTGATGGGAGAGCATCCAGTGCATTACCCACGATAATCAGATCAACAAAATGTCTTCAAGACAGTGGTGTCAACTGGAATATTTTTCAGTCTTAATCTGAGTAGAAATCATTAAGCTACCTTCTGGGATGAAGATTGTCCAGGTTTTTCTATCCAGGTTCACCAATGACTTCAGGCATGTACTGATGAAGAGGCATGTGTGAACCTACCTGATGTTATCAGGGCTCTGAAAGCTTATCAAGCACATGTAGTGATGAGCAGGCAAAAATCTCTCAGGTGGAACCCACTCTGTGGTGTTTTGCTTTATCACAGTTCTGGATTCCAGAGCAGATGGCACCAGAAAGTGCCCTCTGTCGTCTGAGCCAGAGAAGAATTAAAACCCTGTGGGCTAAAAATTCTTCTGGAGGATAAACTCTAAGACAGTCTTGAAGTAGATCCTGTCTCATTTATTCAGAACTGAGCAAGTTAGGCCATCTTGTTTGTACTGAAATGGCAGTGCTGGCACCTTTTTATTTTTTTACCCCATTTCAATGCACTTGACCCTTTACAAACTTTTCAATATTTCTGTCCAACATGAATACAATGGTATTCTTTCCTGGTGTCCAGCTTATTTAAACACTACTGTACACTTCATTCAGTCATTAAACTCAAGAAGGTCATCCTTTGATCGGCTAACCAGTTTCTTATAAAAATGTATATTTTGCTGCTCAGCCTTTTTGCAGTATATAAATCAGTTCCAGATTGATATAGAGTTGAATCAGGTGTTGGAGAGTCATAAAATGAGAGTGAGGCAGGAAACCAAACTGCTTTTCTGTCAGTTTTCTGAAACTTCTCTTCATCCAAGTCCCTTGGTGGTGAGATAAGCCATCAAGATTTCTCAGGCTGTCAGGACTGCTGGTGTAGCTAATCACAGCAGTAATGCACTGCATCATGGCTGCAGTGGTGAACATCTTATTTGGTACAAGCAGATGAAGCCTGTAGAAGACTAATAAAAAATAAATTTAATTCCTTTTCATCTTTCAGCTACTTGTTATTAACATTTACTTAGAATAAGAAGTTAAGAATATGAGGAGAAGGTGGTCCAACTTGATGTTTTGAATCAGAGAAAGAAATCATTGAACTAGAGGGACTTGAAGGAGTTGTAATGGACATCAGGAAGTAAGTCATAATATACAGATGAATGTTAGTCTAGATTTCAGTTTAAAATAATATCTCAAGGAAAAAAAAGAAAATTAATTTCAGTACTTCAGTGGCATGCAATTCTCTTTAAATAATTTCATTTTAACATTAATTCTAGCAACCGTAAATTGCAGTGGTCAGAAGGGCTTTTCCATGGTAACTTTTATGCCTTATTAAACATTAATAGAAATATTCATTTATGACATTGAATCAAACTAAGATTCTTATCAGATTTAAATAATAAATGGGTGATGAATCAGATCAGAATAGGCAAGTCAGTCTTTTTTATTTTAACCATCTAGATCTGTTGTACTTCAGCATGTGTATATATACAAGTTCTCACGTATATGTGTAACACATGCTTGAGTCATTTAAAGACTTAGCCTTCATTTTCTGTCGTACTTTTCAATGAAACATTTTCTGATTTTAATGAAATGTGCTTAGATTGATAGGATTTTTTAAAAGGAGCTCAAAGAGTTATGCAATTCTCATGAGATGTAGGAACACAATTATTAGGGGTTGAATTATTTTGTTACACAAACCAGAGCAGTTTGCAGAAATGTTTTTAACTTCATCAGTTAAATTCAGAGGTCATATTTAAAGAAAAACCTACTTATTTTATTTTAAACCATGGTTAAATTTTTTTAAGACCTCTAAGAGGATTTCTGTAGCAAGTTGCAGTGTAGAACAAGGCAACAGATTAATCTAGCATTGAAAATGCTTCTTAAAAAAGTCTCCCAGGACCTACAGGTAAATATGATAAGCCAAGCCCAGGTTGTCCTACTCAAGCAGATTCATAATTAAAACAGACCCATGTACATTGAGGGCCACAAGCAGAGTATGAAAAAAAATGGCTACAACAGGAGCAGAGAGAAGTTTAATTCAAAGCAAATGAAAACATTAGAGTACAGCTGCCAGATACTCCATGCAGGAGCAGGATAAGGACAAGTAAGAGCTTCAGGCATTTGGAATTTCCCCCAACCCATCTGTTCTCTATGAATATTAGTTAGTTAGTGCTTAGACATTAAGTATTTAGGCTATTCCTACACCACACATCACAACTGGGCACAGCAGTATACCACAGGAAGGTGGTGGTGCAGTGATGCCATACCCTGGGCCTTTCTGTGTGTGTTCTGAGTGCTTCAGGCTTTTGTAGATCTGCCATGCTTTAGACTACGCCAGTTCTTAGGCTGGAGTCCAGTTGGGGCTGCCTCCCCACACTGCAGAGTCTCAAATGATTGTTGGCAAGTAGGTGTTTGGATGAGGGTGTTTTCCTCTCTGATCTCAAGTTACGTGATGCATCAGTATATTTTTCCCAAAATTGCAGCCTGAATGGGTTAGAAATTGCTGTAAGAGTTATCTGTGCAGATGCTTGATATTAAAACCTTGTGGAATTAAAAAACATTGCAGAACTTAACTAAGTTGTCCAATTGTCCCTGCCTGTCCCTGATCAAGGGAAGCCAGTTGATATAATCTTTTTGGATTTCAGTAAAGTTTTGGGTACTGTCTCTCACGGAATGCTTCTGGATAAAATGTCCAGCACTCAGCTGGATATATACATGATGCGGTGGGTGAACAACTGGCTCATGGTTTGGGCACAAAGGGTTACAGTGAATGGGGTGACATCAGGCTGGCGACTGGTCATCAGAGGAATTCCACAGGGCTCCATTTTAAGTCTAGTGCTCTTCAAAATCTTTAAAATCTTCATAAATAATTTGGATGTGCAAAGGTATATTAAATAGGGTTGCTGATGACACTAAATTGTGAGGACCTGTTGATTCCCTTAGAGAGACCTCAGCAAATTAGAGGGCTGGACAATCAGCAGTTGTATGAAGTTTAACAAAGACAAGTGCCAAATTCTGCACCTGGGATGAGGCAACCCTGGATGTACAGACTGGGGAAGGAGACACTCAAGAACAACACTGCAGAAAGGGACCTGGGTGTCCTAGTCAAGGGAGAGTTGAATGTGAGTTAGGAGTGCCCTGGCAGCCAGTAGGATGAACCCTGTTCTGGGGTGCATCAGGCACAGCATCACAGCCAGGCAAGGGAGGGGATTGTCCTGTTCTGCTCTGAGCTGGAGCAGCTGCACCTTGAATATTTTGTGTAGTTTTGGGAGCCACAATATAAGAAAAATATTAAATGAGTAAAAAGCATCAAGGGGAAAGCTACAAAGATGGCGAAGGGTCTTAAGGGAAAGCCGTACAAGAAATGGCTGAGGTCACTTGGTCTGTTCAGCCTGGAGAAGAGGAGACTGAGGGGAGAGCTCATTGCAGTCTGCAGCTTCCCTGTAAGGTAAAGAGGAGCAGCAGGCACTGATCTCTGCTCTGTGGTGATGAGTGACAGGACCTGAGGGAATAGCCTGAAGCTGTGTCAGGGGAGGTTTAGGTTAAATATTAGGAAACGATTCTTTACCCAGAGGGTAGTTGAGCATTGGAACAGGCTCCCCAGGGAACTGGTCCCAGCACCAATCCCTGACAGAGTGCAAGAAGTGACTGGACTGTGCTCTCACACATATTATGACTCTTAGGGATGGTCTTGTGCTGGGCCAGGAGTTGGATTTGATGATTTTTAGTGGATCCTTTCAAATCAGGTTATTCTATGATTGTATTTTTAAATGATAAGTTAAAGATTCATTTTTTGTTACACATAAATCTGTGGTATTGACAAAAGCACACAGTGAAGTATGAGATCAGTAAAATTAGAAAATGGATGGATTGGAAGCATTAAATATTAAATGGAAGCCTTCCAATAATGGCGGTCTTGAAGATAAATGTCAGTGGATTTGCTTTGTCACCTTTGGACCTTTAGAGGATGGAGCAGTGCCCCTGAGATGGTGTTTATATTATTTGCATCTTCAAGAAGCAAGAAACTTCTCTGAATCTCTAAAGTCAGCTTCTCAAATCCTTACGTAAACATGATTAAGCTTTCAAAAATGCTGATAATTCCATTTAACTCCAAATGCATAAGTACATTCATGACGATAAAATGCAAATAATTTTTATTTAAAATACCATATTTGAATTTTTAACCCGCCTTTATAACCCAGGTTTACTAAAGCAGGAACTACAAGTTGTACCTGACACTGGATCACATATGAGCTCTCCTGTTGGGGCTGTGCAAGCACTCCCACTTTGCTAGTGCCCAGTCACAGAATCGCAAAGTTAAGCAGTCTGGAAAAGACCTGAGATCATCCAGTGTAACCTAGGACCGAACACCACAATGTCAACTTGACTATGGCACTGGGTGCCATGTCCAGTTTTTCCTTAAATACCTGCAGGAATGGTGATTCCACCACCTTCTTGCACAGTCCACTCCAATGTCTAATCACCCCTTCTGAGAAGAAATTCTTCCTAATAGCCAACCTAAACCTACCCTGGCACAGTTTAAGACTAAGCCCTCTTCTACTGCTGGTTGTCTGGGAGAAGAGCCTGACCCCCACCTGTCTGCAGCCTCCTTTCAAGTAGTTGCAGAGAGCAATAAAATCACCCCCAGCTTCCTTTTCTCCAGGCTAAACAGCCCCAGCTCCCTCAGCTGCTCCTTGTAGGACACAAGCTCCAGACTCCTTAACCAGCTCTGCTTCTCTTCTCTGGCCATGCTCCAGCACCTCAATGCCTTTCCCAGGGGCCCAGAACTGGACACAGGATTCGAGGTGTGGCCTCACCAGTGCCGAGTACAGGGGACAATCCTTGCCCTGGTCCTGCTGGCCACACTCTTTCTGTTGCAAACCAGGATGCCATTGGCTTTCTTGGCCACCTGAGCACACACTGGCCCATTTTAGCTGCTGTCAGCCAGCACCTCCAGGCCCTTTGTTCTCAGCAACTTTCCAGCCACTCTGCCCCAGCCTGTAGCACTGCCTGAGGTTGTTGTAACCCAAGGGCAGGACCTGGCACTTGGTCTTTTTCGACTTCATGCCACTGGTCTCAGCCCATCAATCCAGCTTGTCCAGGTCCCTTTGCAGGGCATTCCTATGCTCCAGCAGATCAACACACTGACCCAACTTCTTGTTGTCCACAAATGTGCCAGTCCTCTCGCCCCTCACCCAGATCATCAAAAAAATGATCAATGTTTCCATACACTAATTATCTTCTTTAGACAATCCTTCTTAACACAAATATTTTTGCCTCTGGTCTTTCTTCAAAGTGGAAATAAATTTGTGATTATATGATAATTAGGGGACTTGGTTTTTTCTCTCTTTATAAAAATCTGAGTGGTAATTGCAGTTGCTTTACAGTACATGGGCCTATTTGAGACACCATATGCATCCATCCTTATTCCTGTGGAAATGCCTGGAGTTATGAAGTGAAGCTGTGACCCTGTTGTTCCCAGCTTGATTCTCCCTTTACCTGGGAGTTTGTGTAATCACAGGATGGAGTTCTTGAGAGGGGACAGTGTCCCACACTACTGCATTTGGTCACAATGCTAGAAGTTTAAGCTTATGGTGAATAGACAAATGTGGATTGAGTTCAGTTTATTTTGTCATTTTAGTGAACAGAGGAGTGAACAGAGCAGAGTACAAAAATACTCTGTCTTGAAAGGAAATTGTCTATGTTACATAGTCCTTTGAGTTTACAGGGTAGAGACATGTATTCCAGTGTGATTGTGGTTAAACTAAGAGGTCTGGTTATCCTGGCTTTTCTTGATGCTGACATTTGAGTGTTTTACTGTGCATAAAGAGGTCTTATTACATATATATATGTAGAATAGCACCTAACTTCTATGCAGTTTTTGAGCAAAGTCATTCATCAGGCTGAGGCAGCAGTTTGACATGACAAGCAAAGTAAAGTCAAAGAAGACACCTCTGAAAAAGATCATATTTTGTAATAGAAAAGTAAAAGGAAAACAAAAAACCTACTGTTTATTTCTTTTGGATTCAAAGGGGCATGTATATAAGATGTACTGGTTTGCATACAGAATACATACTATAAAAACTGTATAGAAACAGGAATTATGTAAGATTTTAAATAGTCTGTCTATATAGTATTTTCTAGTATTTTCTCTCCAGGACTTTGAAGTAACATGTAAAGAAGGAAGAGTATTTAAAAAAAAAAGGAAAAATTTTCATAATGTACTCCTACAATATTCTGTCTATCCCCAGAAGTTTGTTATATTGGGAATTCCCAAATTACAGTTGCCATCTTTGGGCTCAATTTTGTATTCGAGATTTCTGTATTGCTTGATTGTGTAATTGCTTTTGAATTAATTCAAAGAAATTTGACATCCTTACATAATCAGTAGTGAGAGCTACAGTACACAGGCCTACTGTGGAGTGAGCTTTGATAGCAATTGTCAGATTTTCTTTTTTCCCTGTAAAGGCATGGGCAGTACACAAACTGAATTTCTTCGAGGAAACTGATGTGAAACTTGTGCTTCACATGCATCTTTATTTTAAATGCAAACTCTCTTTGGGATACATTGCATGAGTAACCTGTTCCTCAAGAGACTCTGCAAGCAGGATATAGCAGTTTGGGAATTCAGATTTATTACTTTATATATGTAATAGATAGAACTAAAAAGCTATGAAATACCACTCTTAAAAAGATGTTTCATGTGTCCTGATGTCCCACAGTGGGCATCAGCCATGTGGGGAAATGATGATTTATTATCTTCAATGTTCCTGAGTTGCCATCTTCCAAGTCTTGCTTTTAACTCTTGGGGTTTTAAACCTTGGGGGTTTAAACCTTAAAAACCTAACAGTTCTAAACTTTTATATCTTTCTTATGAACTGCTGTGCTGCTGTACTTTACCTTCTCAACAATATCATTGCTTTCTGCACCTTTCTTACCTCCCATTAATTGTAGGTCACATAGTGTTTTACACTTTCCTGTCACTCTTCATAAATAAACTGGAGCAGCAGCTGCACAGCTGGGCTGGGCTAAGCTGAGTCTGGCACCACCAACAGCTGAGTCCTTGGTTGAGGGTACACACCAGGGCTCAGCTGTGCCACCACACCAGAGCTGGGCAGAAGTGGAACGCCTGAAGTGCAGCTGGTGTGAGGTTTGGGGTGTGGTCCCTGGTGCTGGTTGCTCCTCACTGCTTCTGGGGTCAGTGCAGGGACCATCACTGGTGCCCTTCCACCCACTGGCACCCTTCTACCTAGTGTTTTGGAGTGGAGGAGAATGAATATCCCAGAACTGTTTGAAGAACCAGAGCTGGGGATGTCAGCGTTTATGGGATGGCATAATGACATTTACTGGTGAAGTTTCTGTTTCTTTCCTAGTAACACTTAGCCAGCTTTGAGGTTTTTTCACTGTTAATGAGTCATAAGTTGATTATGTTGTTGGCTCCCTCAAAGAACTTCAGCAGAAATGGGAGGGATGGTTGCCTGCTAATGAATGCAACTTATCCTCCCTCGTATATCACACTTATCAAATACTGGAATTTATATAGAGTTTTGAGTTACCATTCCATCAAAGATTTAATTTTTAAAAGAATAATTGCTGCTTTCACTCATAACATACATAAATTCCTTAATTTCTTTGCTGTTTTTTCCCACAAAACACAATACCATTACATACTGGTTCAATTCCTAATAATTGACTTACTCTTACTAAGCATGTAGCATCAATGACTGCAAAAGAATATAGCATACATAAGGAATATAAAAATGCTGTGGTTTTTAGTCTGTGCACGAAGAATTATTACAGAGGTATTTACTTACCTCTTAGTAAGTAAATTTCAGTTATGTCTTTAATACTAATCAGATACGGTGCCAAAAGAATGTATTCTACTGCATTTTTATTAATTACAGAAGTAATTTCTTAGACATAACATATATATGAAATATGGTCTATCAAATCAATTAGGATGCTTAACCATCAGTCTCAAATTATTTATTCTGAGCCCACAAGCAATGCAGTAGATCTTAAGAAGCTCTTACAAAGCTACAGTATTTTGTGGCCTAAGTTTACAAAGCACTAGAGAAAACTGTTTTATTAAAAAGAAAATGTGTTTTAAATTATTATTTTTAACATTATGTAATTAAAAGGATAAAACTTAAGTGGAAAGCAATAAAAACAAATAATTATAATTTATTTTCTTCTCCTACTTCCTTCTGGGGACATCAGAGCAGCTGTAATTACTGTATGCAATCATTTATGCTTGCCAGGGAATAGCTAAATACATATAATTGATAGTAACAGCTCAGTTTCTCAAGTGAGGAGAATGAGTGCTTGTGCTTACATCCAGTAATTGCAGCCAGTTTTCGCTTCCCAGTTTGCAACAAGTGACCTTGCCATGGTTTCAAGGGAAAGATAACCGTTTCCTTCATGACCTGGAAGAGGTAGAAAGCAGATAAATCCAAAAGAACGTAAAGCTTATGGAGGTGATCATTTTCTAAATGAGGAATCAGAAGCTAATGTCTCGCTGTAGTCTGAATAGTATCTGTCTATCTGTGCATGCTGAATTTTACTTAGATTGTAGCCTGCTGCCCATCTGAAAGATGGACGCCTAAAACAACGTGAACTACATGTAGGGAGAGAATGCCTGGTAATACGGCACATTTTCTCCAGTTACTCGGAATAGCAAGGCACTAATATATGTTCTCCTTAAAATATTTTTTCCAGGTTGCAGATCAGCAAGAATGCTCATACTTGTTTAGCTCCACTGATTTGAGAAGGAAAGTTGTTCATTCTTGTCAAAATAGTTGTTTAGTGCTAGCCACATAGGCGCCTGTGATAAGGGCGTTTGGTACACTGTATTAAATATAAGGGAGGCTGTGCAGATGCGGAGTTGGGGTGGTTCTTGCCAGAGCAGCACTTTTCTTTGCAGGCTGTGCAGAGAGTCACTGAGTCTTGTGTTTGCTGCCCCAGAGTGAGCTGGGTCCAGTGGCAGCAGATGTTTGTGTGAGGGGAGGCTGCTACTATTCAGGAGCTTAGCAAAGCTGAGGATTGCTTGAGTAGTAGAGGCAGATGAAAAATAAATGAGGTATGATCATTTTTTCTTGTGGTTTATTATTCTTAAATGATTATTCTGTATGGTTTCCCCTGGAAGGCTGTGACATCTATGGATATATGACAGTGTGAGGCTTCTTTCTCTAACAAAGCAAGCTCACACAGGGTGTTTTGCGGAGCTCATTTGAAGCTGCTCATTAGAGTTAGCATACTTAACACCCCCTTTCTGCTCAACATGGTGTAACTGCATGACATAGTTAAGCTGAACTATAAGTTATTGTTCTCAGCTTGTAGTAAGCTTGGAAAGCTGCTGCTACTGCTTAGAGCCAGAGAAGAGTCAGAAAGTCTGAAGGCTTTTTAGTTTTTGTCCACCCACGTGAGATACCTCTGGTTGTGAAACTACAATTGCCTTTATCTAGAACTCATCATAGCGACAACTGGACCAGCAGTATTCCCAAGTCTAGTTCCTTTTGACTGCTGCTCAAAACTTGATTGATATTTTTGGAGACTTTACTCCTGCTAAAATGTGGGGGAGATTGAATGGTAATGGCTGATTTAGACCCTGCTTTTCTGTATGTGCAGTTAGTTTTCCCAATGATCATCGCTTGCTGTTACCAGAACTGAATTTCTTCTGCTATTTTACCATTTTACCTTCAGTAAGTTGGTATCATGATCTCCTGTAATACTTCACAGAAAGATTTTAGATCTTACTGCCTTGAAGAGTGTTCTGTCTTTAGCATTTTTTATCATCTCAGTGTTGTGCCACCTTTCATCACCCTTATGGATCTGCTGCTCAGCAAAGAATCTCCCTCTGGTACCCTTGTTCCATTGTCAAAACCAGCCTGTTATGTCTACACTTTTTTTCCTTTATTTTCTGCTTATTACAACAAGAGATTCTTGAAGGAAACAGTATTTTCCAGGGAAGTCCCTGTTAGCTGTGGGTAGAGGCTGCATGCAGGTCTCCAGGATCCTTTGCTTTGTCATTTTCTTGTTTGCTTCTTTCACGGAGCCAATCAGCACAGGGCGATGCTTCAACACAACACTTAGATGATTAGGCTGGTTTTTAGCTTTTTTCTAGATTTGCCAGTGGACTACAGTTAATAATCAGAAGAGCAAAGGTATCGTTTACGTCGTATCTTTATCATTTTAGGTGAAAGGAAGCTTGTATTGTGACTGAATTCCAAAGAATGAATTCCAATACATGAAGTTTTGTGGTTTCCAAACTCTTGGGATCCATCTACTGCGAAAACCTGATGTTTACGTTTGTAGTAAGTGTGTGTCACATTTTACCTGGCCAGTAAAATTCATGGTATGGTAGAACATGAAGATGCCAGCATGCAATAAGAAATTTTTAGATTCTGTCTTGAGTAGACAGAAGAGTAAGTATAACAAATGATATTCCAGAAGGCCTACTATACCTACTTTAAAGGAAAACAAAACATGGTGTTAGCATTAGAATAATTGCAGCAGTATGGCTGCTAGCTATAAAATTATATTTTCTTTGTTCACAAGTATTATTGAGGCTTACTGAGTAATCTCAGCTTTTGGAGTAAAATGAAGAAATGAAAAAAGTGAAAAGCAACTGAAAGAAAAGTGTTAACATGACAGTATTTCCAACTCCCAGTACTGCCATTTCCAAGCTGAGCAGCCTGATGAATGTGTGTTCAGCAGCTTGTTGTGGAAGCACCAGTGACATCTCATGGTGGTGTCCAGTTAGACAATTCCCAGTCTGCTGACTTGGAGTGGGTTACCCAAAGATCTGTAATACTCAGCTGTTTGAAGGTGGCAGTTTAGAATTGCTTTATGCCCTGACCCAATTAATCTTATCTTTGTTTTATGCTTTTCATTTTGGTAGAACAGGATTTATTTTATTGCTACATTGACAATGAGATTCAATGACTGCCTCCAGGTGGTGTTGCCTTTTTTGTTGTTCTGCATGATATCCCAATTGACATAGAATTGTGGAATCCGCTTGAGATTACAAACTGTATGCTTTAGTAAAAGAGTCTAGGCTCATTAAGATTGCATAGCTGACTTCCTGCAATGCCTATTAGGGATGAATTCATGTGTTTATTTGTAGTGTTGACAGCAGAAGCTGAAACCATATATTCTTCTACTTTACCTAAGAGAAATTGTAAATATTGGCTGGCTACAAATGGTTATTCCTATATTAAATTTCTCTTCAGGTTTTTGACAGGTTGTGCTCCACTTGGTCTCTTGATACTCAGAACACGACAAATGCAGTTAGGATGTTAATTGTCACACTTACCAGATGAAAATTTCATGGCAGTAACAACTGTCTGGCATTTAGCTGCCCTCTAGATGTATTATATCAATTAGAAGGAGTGACTAGTTTTTAAATGCAAATATTTTCAAAAATAATTTCAGCAGTTTTTGAGGTTGCTCTTTCCTGTTGGAGATGTAAATGAGAGCAGTTAAAGGCTGGATTAATCTCTCAGTAACTTAGTGTCTTTTTAGTATCAGCAGAACTGGGAATATTGGATTGTAGTAGGGCTTTGCAGATAAAAAAAACCTGAAAGTAGCCTCTCCAACAGAAGTTATGGTGCTGTATTTGTATTTTCCCCCGAGACACAATCTTACATGAAGAGAGCAGCTCTGCAAAGTGAAAAAGCATGTATTTATTTCCATTTTGCTGCTTCATTGTTTTGTTGAATGCCGTGTTCTTTTCAGAGAGGAACCATAACTGAGACTGTGAAGAGACAGACATGCTATGTATATATCAGAGAAGATAAAACTGGAAACCAGACTCTGTCACTGGACCAGAAATGGTCTCAAAACTATGCTTTTTATAAGCACTTTGTCTGACTCTTTGAAGATTTACTCTGAAAAAGAATAGGAGATACAGATCCTGTCATTTTTAATATGTCAAAACATTAGGAGCCAGGAACCAGACTCATCACACCTAACTTTATCCATCCAAGTGAGTTGCATGAGCTAGATTTATACTCTGCTTTGCCACTCTTAAGAGGGGACAAGTGAAAGAAGACAATCAAGCACCGACTCAGACACTTAGATCTTTGGTAGGCTGAGCTGTTTTTGCGGTCAGGATATCTCTACTCTCCAACTATAGACAGTGTTTCGAATGACTCTGCTCTTAAGTTTGTAATAACATGGCTTCAGGATGTGCTTCAGAGCATTAGCCTTTGCTTCAAGATTATGCAGCTGTAAAAGATACGCATTTGAAAAAATCACCCATTAAAATGTGATTTCCCAAGCATTAACTTGATTTGTTTGTTATCTTTTTTTTTAAAAAAGAAGCATGTTTAAAATCATTAGCTCTTTTTAATTAAATTTCCAAGCCATGAATGGTCTTCTTGAATAAATATTTTAATATAGTGCTGCTTTTCCACTGAGTCCATATGGCATGAAAATAGCTACTATAAACTGTATTACAGCTTCTGTAGCAAATGTTGGGGCTTGTGCTGATTCTTTAAAGCACAGTTACAGTGATAACCAGTATCCTGTATGCTTTCTTATTAGGCAGAACAGACATTCCTTGTTTATTCCTGATTAATTCCTGTTAATTCCCTAACTAAGAGAACTTTAGGTCTAAACTTCACAAGTTAGGACCCTGTAGCTATATAGGTAAGTTTCTAAATTATTTATCAAACTGTTAGTGTTATTAGAATAAATCTTCTTAACAATCAAAATTTATTGGAAAGATCTGTTGACAAAGAAAAAGAATTGAAGCTAAATATAACTTAGATGTCATTACTGGCAAAATGTGTCACTTTCAACAGCACTCAAGTCCACTCATATTCCCAATTCCAGCATGGCAGAGGAAAACATTCCAGCATTAACCCTAATATCACCTAGGGAAAAATCCTCAAGGAACAAGTTTTTAAAACGTTCATCTTCAAATATACTAATTTATATTTATTACATAATTATATTAGATGTATGACTGCACTACCAACCAGAGAGCCAAAACACCTTTGTTTTAATTTCATTTAGTTTGTATTCCTATCTCGATGCCATGAGATAGTATATTTCATTAGGTATGAAAAATATGTAAGATAAAATATATTAAATTGGGAAAAAATTCAACAAAGCAAATTTTGTTAGGAAATCTTATCAAGTTTTCATATATTTAAAACATTCCAGATCTGAACAGGTTGGTGCATCACAAGCATTAGTACGGTAATATTAAATGAGAGGATACAACCATTCTCCATACCAAGCACAAAAGATCTACACATTCACTGTATAAATTTCTAGTTCTGGCAGTCTTCTTTTCAGGCTCACATTTTTCTGCTCATTTCAACAATGTTTGTGAACCTTAGCACCTAACACGGAAGCAGCTCCTCTGCAGTGCAAAGGCAAGCTGGGTTAACTTCATTAGCAGTAAATGGATTTTGTCTCATTGGTACCAGCATAATGCTGTTGTGTACAAATAGGAGAGTAGCAGAAGAAAGATGATGAGTTGCTAGGCACATGATGGAGATTAAGCATTTATTCAATCTTTATGAAAATTGGTAGATTTTTTTCTCCAAAAAAAGTTATACAATTTTTTTTTAAATGTGCATATAAATTTTAATTCTATGGAAGAATTAAAGCACCAGACTTATCAGCAGATAACCTCTTTAAAATTGTCTTAATCTTTAATCTCTTAGTTGAATGTATTCCTTACAGGTATCATTTATTATAGCATTTACTATGTATTTTCATTATTTGATGAAAATCTTGCATTATAGCCAGGTGCATGTTAAAATTAAACCAATTAATTACTTTAGAGTGATAAAGGATAACTTTTATAGGTGCTGAACATCTGTAACTATTACTGAGACTCACTGGAATGAAACATCAGGTTATGAGCATCCCTGGAATTTGCCATTTGGTGGAAATAAGGAGTTTAGCACCTCTCTGGTGGCTTAATCAGTATCAAGAAAAGTTTGATTCTTTATTTCTTTATAAAAAATCAAGCTGTCTTCAGTAGTAAGTGAACATCCTTCCAGAGCTTTATAAGAAGCCATGAGATTGCAGCTTGGGTCTTTATCTTTAAGCTTCTTCAGCAAGAAGTAAAAGGGGTTTAATAGAGAGCCTATGCCACCTAACTAATGTTCTGTGCTCACCAGTTTGTTCTTATAGTATATGTTACTTTTCTTTCACACAGACCCCTAGGAAATTTCTGTTTTATAATAGTTGTTGAAATACCTTTGCTAGTTTTCAGTCCCATTTCTCTCAAACATCTGCAAATCTCTCTCAAAAAGAGATATTTGCCCAACAGTTACACTCTACTGAAATTACCATTTGTACCAACATTATTTACAGAAGCACATGAAGGTACTATTACACACTGCTGAGAAATTACAGCAATGCAGTTACTGAAAATCAAAGTAATCAAAGAAGTGGACTTCATGCTCCACTTCTGGAACTGTTATCCTCCAGCTTAAATGAACAGAGATCTATTCAAATCAGTTTTTAGCCATGACTCAGTCTCCAAATTTGGTCTAAGTGGTTATGCATAAGGATCACTGTAAGGTGCCAATTTTGTGTAATTGTGCCCAATGATAATAAAATGGAATAAATATCCAAATGTGAATAGCTCTCAGATAATAAAGCTGAGGCAGTGGAGGATTGGAGGTGCTTTCTGCTAGTTACATAATGAAATTGGGTACCATTTACAGTAAAACCTTAGTCTATACCATGTAAATGGAAGAGTCCCATCCTGGGAAACTCCATTGCAATTATCTAATGTTGCTGACTACAGCAGATGAGATGCTTTGCCAATTGTCTTCTTCAGAAGACAGTTGAAAGGGATTAAGGAATCAGTGTTTTCTCTGCTGTTTTTAACCTTCTGTACTAGCTTCCAGTACTCCATAGCACATTTCATAATTTTCTCCTTCATGCTTGCAGCATATTTGAAGGCAAAATCTGCTTTTAGAAAGCATTGCTAAGGTGGCCTGTAGGCCCACCATGCGACAGACTTTTGCCATCAGTGAACAACTCGGTGTGCTGGAAAATATGAACTTTTCTGGAAATTATCATCTTAACCTTAAGATCCAGCTATCCACTATCATATCTTGCATACTTTTACAGCAGAGAAGTGAACTGCAGAGGCATTGCAACTATTTCCACCATGACAAGAAGCAGGTTATACCATAACAGGTGTTAAAAGGCATTTTCTGTCCCCTCTTGGAGATGGCCAGTCTCCTGGATTTTCTTCCTATTGAAAATGTCCTTTCATGACAACAGCCTTCATTGATTCTGAATTGCTGAGGTCAGTTCCTGGCAGAACAGTCAGTACTCTCTCTTGGATTTAAAGTATTTCAGAAGGGCATAGAACAGTCAGGACTTGGCAGATAATTATGCCTTAAGTTTTAGCTTTCATATTTTCCAGATTCTGTACTGCATTAGTGTATAACTCTGAACTTCATATGAAGTGTTAGCAAGTTCTCCTCACAGTTTAGTTAGACAAAACAATCCTTTTCCAGCCCAAGGACCAAGGACATCATTGCAGCTTCAGGCCCAAAAAGTATAAACAACAGCGGATTGAGGAGAGAAATCTGAGAGGTAGGGACTTTAAAACCTGAAGTTATATTTGGACAATTAACTCCAATATGTAAGTGGATCAAAACTTATGAAAGTGTGAAATCTTGTGACTAGTCATCCATCTTAGGTGTAGCCTCAGCCAGACTCTTGTACTGCCCAAAGTGTATTCTTTGAAGGCCTTTTAATAAATATCTCCTGTGTTCCTTAAACACTGTCTAGCCTCTGTTCTAGGTGGCCTCTCAAGGCATCAGTTTTAGGGACAGGCTAAGTCTGGTTACTTCACCCTGAGCTGGTAGGCTATGAAATATTTCTTCTCTCTAATTGCCAGAGACCAGAACAAAAGAGATTGTAGGACCTAACTTCCATCGCTAGTGTCTCCTTATTGAGTTTGGGTTTGTTTTGGCATTTGTAACCCAGATGATCCTCCTGAACTGAACTGAATATTAATTTATTGCTGCAAGAGCTCTAGTTTAGTTTTGAGAGACAGTTTATGGGGTTGTGTGAATCTTGCCTTGCACTGACAAAAGATGCATTTGTCCCAAGGCTTTTTCTTTGGGGAGTTACATGACCTTGTACACATCATGAAGTGGGTAGAGTTCAGATTTACCCTCATGATGGAATTTTATTTTAAATTGTATACACAGACTTTTTATTGTGCTTTTTTAAAATAAGCAGTTGCTTTTCTGAGACATTTAAAATGGAAACTTGTGTGGGAAATCCTTCACTACAGGCTGAATGACAAGGAAAAGTTAGAGGCTTAGGAGGGAACTAAAAGGCTTTGTAACAGTTATCTAGATAAAATAGGTTCATTTTTTTTGCTACCTTACCACTAAATAAAAGTTCGTGTTAATGTGGTTACTTTCCTTGGAAAGCAGTTGTCCATGTCTTCAGGCCTGATTTGGTGGCAAAGAAGGAACATGGTGGTGGTGGTGATACGTAAGATGATAATACAAAGAACACTGAGATACAGAACTGTGACTGCTGAGTTTTTAGGTATTCCTGGAAAGACAGGAACTGTAGCAGGATTTTTAAAGGGACATAACACTTGAAAAAAAAATACGGCATGTGTGAAGTCTAAGCCGCATAGAAGACTTCAGCTTTGGGAAGAAGAAGAAGCAGGACCATTGAATGAATCTGCACCTGAATGAATGTCTCTGTAGATACATATTTTTCCTTGAAATAAGTATTAAAACTGTTTATAAGCAATTTAAAATTATTTGTTTATTAAGGGAAAGTATTACTCTAATTCCTCAATGCATGGAAATTATAAGAGAAATTGGTAGATAGTTTCTATCAGTGTGTGCAGAATAATGGCAATTAAGTGTTGGCAGAACATCAGCTAAAAGAGGAGAGACTTTTCTAACTGCTATTGTTTTCCCTTACTATTTTTAAGCTTGTAAAAAAAATAATTCTGTGTGTTACAATGAATAAAGGTAGAATGCTTTTAACACTTTCATGGTCAAATAAAATGATAGAATTTTTACAAGAAATATCAGTATTGAACAAGCAAAACGCAAATCATTTTGATTTATCTTTTATTGCACATATGTTTTCTCTTTTTAATTTTATATGTGCTTTTACAGGCAGTTCAACAGCAGAAGTGTCATCGAATGTCTTAAATGCTAGCAGTAGACAACATCAGTTAATGGTTATCTCCAAAATTAACTTTTGAGCAAATACCTTTGTGATAAAAATCATCTTCATTTATTAATGATTGATAGTTCAAAACAGGCTAGTAAAGCTGAAAGTGTTGCAGAAAACTGGAAAAGAAAGTGTGCAAATTGGCTTTGTTTGCTGTAACATTCTGAAACTGGGACAAACAAACTTGGCATTGGGGCATTTGGAAGTAAGCAGTCTCCAGCTGCTTTCATGACATAGGAAACTTGCCACACAATTACAAAAGCATGGATAATGCTTCAGTGATTGTCCTGGAGTTCTTCTCTGGCTCTACAAATGGAACTTGAAGTTTGGCTGGCAATGAACAATAATAATCCTTTGGATGCTTACAGAGAGCACAGGAAAGTTTTAAACTCTTAATTTCATTTTATTTCCTGCAGACATGCAGAGTATGTAAGTGTCTCATTGATATGAAAGCTAACCAGTTGTCTTCATCTTAACTTAAATATAATAAGCTATTTAAGCTGTTGGATACAGTAAATTCAAAATGTCTTTTTGTGACCTCATCATGTCTGATGCTAATTGTTACATTCTATAAAAATTACCTATTCTGTGTCTCTTTCCCGTTGCGTACAAGCTCAGCTCTTTGTGTGCTTTCAGAAGGAGATGATGCAATTTCTCAGAGCCCGGAAGAGCAGGCTGCTTGGCAGGGGAAGGCACTGCATGAGCCAAGGCAGGACCAGTGTCCTCAGTGACACCGGTGCTATTTGTACTGCCTACACGCATCACCTCATTACAGTCACTATTTACATACTCACCCTGCTGCAACAGCCTTCCCCACTCACCTTTCATACACACAGACACATGCAAATATGCAGATCTTTCCACTTATGACTGAAAACATACTCAGGTATATGTACTTGTATGTAGACGTACACCTTGCTACTTGTAAGATAATAAGAAGAGCAGAGAAGGTCCAGTGCTGGAAATCGGGAATCAGGCAAGAGTCTGGATTGCCAGTCTGGGCTGCAGTCAGCAAGACAAGGTCAGGTCTGGGCACAGGTGTCTGCAGCATTTGTCTAGCAAGAGCCTGAACGCAGCATAGCCCCCAGCCCAGGGTCAGTGCATGCATGAACGGAGGCCTCTCACAGCCCATTCTCATAAATGGGTTAGGGACCTATGGAGTGTATTCTAGCAGGTGTGAAAATACCAAGATACAGTTCAAGAACAGCAGAAATTACTTCTACCAAGGGCATTCCCAGGATCTGTGGTAAGCATTTTTTTTAGCGTGGAAGGGAATCAGACCAGCTCTGTTTGAGCAATTTGCCCTACTCTTCTTAATGGCAAACTTGGCAGGGTGAGGGGTGTTGAGTCCTCAAGCCCCCAGTCAACATTTTATAAATGTAAACATTATCAGTCAGATGAGTTCTGAGATTTTAGAGAGGACATAATTATAATTTATTTGATATTAATACAATCTTTTGAACTTTGATATATATTGATAAAGCAGAATCTTTTACCATATCTGAAAACATGAATTTGAACAACTTTCCAATTTGCACCAAATACTCTGTATAGATCCCAGTTATAAAAACAAAAAATATTTGTCTTTTTTCCATGTAACCTGCAGGCATATGCTAAGAACATAATGCTTTGAAGAGCATTTTCAGTTTGTTTATTATTTATTTTTATTTAGGAACTTTGGTATTGTTTAGTTTACTGTTTAGTATGCCTAGTAGTATACCAGGTTTACTTAGTATACTAGTTTACTATCTAGATACTGAGTACTGTTCAGTACCAGCTCTTCTTTTTCAATTTTGGTAATAATTTCCTGCACAGCAGTTCTAGAGGCAGACAGAAGCATATCTTTGGACATTTCCCCCATTTTGTGAAAATGAGTAAGTGCCAGCCCTATGTTTCTGTGCTAGAGCATAATACTGATACAACCTTGTATTTTTACCTGAAACGTTTTAGGGGAAGCTTCTGAAAAGCGTTTTCAGATCTGATAGAGAGCAATTAATTTTTTTTTCTAATAAAACATTTTGAAAAAAGCCAGTAGGTTTCTTTGTGTGGAAAGCAGGATACAAGACATTTCAGGAGCTGCAAACATTTAAAGTTCCCTGAGAAGCTGTTATGTTTCTCTCCACTTAATTTTTACGTATAAATTAAATCAAACACCTTAGATTGTGAATTATGAAACCAGCAACACCATATGTACTGGCATGTTTTCTGCAAACTCTGAAGGAAGGAGACATCTAGGCATTGTGTTAGGACTGCCACTCATTAAACAGTCTCTAAATTGGTTTGCTCTAAGCTTTTAATGTGGTAGGATTGCAACTGTGGGAGAGATTTTTGTCACCTACCCTGGGTGTCATCGTTTACCCAGCTGAGGTACTGGAGGACAATTTAGGAGCAAGCTTTAGAGTAGGAGATGTCACATGCTGAGACTCACCATCAGGACCATGCAGCAGCCAGCTTCATACTAAAGTTGTATCCTTCTACTAAATCCACGTTTATGGGATAGCAGGAAACAACTCTCTGGTTTGGCACAAGGCAAAGTAAAGCAAAGCTTGGGAAACCTTTGCAGGGAATGAACTGTATCTAATCCAGTTTGATATAGTAGGCAGCATACTATTAAGCCAAATCAGCATGTTTATCCCTTTTTTCTTTGCACCCTTGTCCCTGAGGCCAGTACCCTTCCCTCCTCTGGACAAGCTGTGGAGTGTATTACAATTGGAGGGATGAGAAAGCCTTCCCCCTGTCTCCTCCCCTTCTTCCACCCATGCTGCCTCTCAAGCTCATGCCAGTGCTTACTGCTGAATAATATGCAGCACTCCATTAAAACCCAAATCACTGAAATAATGAGCTGTAAAAACTTGCCAGGGGTAAAGTGTGTTTTGTTAAGATACCAGAAAAGATCCGCAGGGGCCAGGTCTTTGCATTTACTCCCATCAAATGTAAAAGAAAGCGAGCAAAACAGCACAACTACTAGGAGGCTATCTTAATTTTACTTTGAGAATGCTCATATTTTCAGCATTGAATCCACTTTTCCTTTTTGCCCAGTTCTGTTGTTTTTTTTCCTGTCATTTTTCTGTCATCTTTTGTCATGTTTCTTCTTCCTTGCTTTTCTTTTCAAATGATTCTGGTCAGCTGAAATGGTAATTGGCTCCCTGACAGGCCAACTCAGGAATTGTCAATTTATTTTTGCCTGTCACCTGTTGAAAAAGGACGGGAGATTCCTTCTCTGCCAAGAGAGGAGTCCATTAGTACACAAAAGCAGCAGCTGCATCACGGCAGGGATGCACAATAGCTATATACATCACTTACTCTTTATCTGCTTTGAGACATTGGGACAGATTGTTGCCTGTAGTTCTCTACCTAGGAAAAAAAGAGTCCATACCATGTTTAAAATCATCTACTTTTTATTTTAACTCTTGAAATGACATTTCTTATCCCACAAAATCTTCTAGAAAAGTTATTTAAATACAAACAAAAAATAGTACAGCTAAAACATACTTCTAGTACAGTGCTGCACAGTTTCTATTTTTATTTTGTATAACCTTATCCAGAATTCTGATGAAGTAGCACAGTGGTGAATCAGGTGGCTTCTCAGGACACTTTCAAAATCTGTGATTCACTTAGACTGACTTGTCTGAGAATTCAGATTATAGTCCAAAGCCATAATGATCTTATTCATGCAAAAAATGCAGGAGCCAATATGTTAATCATCCTTTTCCTTATTCTCCATGTCTTATATTGAAGCTAGATACATTACAAATGTAAATGGTTGTGTTATATTTCAGTTTTCATTAAAAGAAGGGAAAATGAATAAAAACTGTAAGATTCATAAGTGGATTACAGCCAAGAAATCTGAAGAATGCTGCAGTCACTTTTTAAGCCTCCTTTATTCTGTTCTTTTTTGCACCATCAGGCTGACCTTTGGCAGGATGCTCCATATGGAGGCAGGTCTGCTAGCCTTTAGTCTTTGCCAAGGGCTGGTAGTGATGGGGTTTCAAACATCCTTTCCAGTGATGGAATTTCATATACCCTTTTCCTTTGCTTTTGCTCCTTTTTGAAAAAAAAATACTGTCTGTCCATGTAACGTGGTAACATTAACAGTGCACACAGTGCAGTGTGTTGAACTAATTGCCAATTAAATAATAGGGAAGGCCAAGATCTAACAGAAAATCATTGTACACAGTTCATTAACTGCATTTCACAGAACCAAAAACATGCCATGTCATTTTTAAAAACAGGTTTAAGGAATGAACAGTTTCTTCTTTGATACTGAATAGATGCAATGCAGAACAGAATGGAAATATAGGCAGACAAGCAGTTCCTGGGGTTTTCAGTTCCTCCTCCTCCTCAAGGTAGGTATCTGTACAATTCAATCATTTCTGTGGATTAGCTTATCATCTCCATGAGGTGAATATCTTTGAAAAAGACATAGGGAGTCTTGGAGGTAATAAGTATCTTAGTGCTCTGTGTAAATAGTCTTCTGTGACGTTCAATTACAGCAAAAAGGAAATATTCAGTAAGATTGAGAAAAGCACTGCAGATGCCTTTCAGGCAGATTTTAAAATGTCTGAGTTGCTTCATATAAAAATAATGAGAATAATGGAAGTATTTGAAAGCATGCCTTATCATAAGGGGTGAATACCATAGAGTACTTAACTTGCAAGGACTCAACTAATACCTACAAGCAATGGTAAAGTACTATTGGAGGAAGCTTTTGTTTAGTAAATAAAGGTACAAAAAGTCTGGTTCTTAATGCTACTGGCTCCTGGCACTAGACAGATGCAGACAAGAAATTGAATGGATGTACATATGTTTATCTGAATGTGCTTGAAATTAGGCAAAAATAGCCAAAACCAGTTTATACTGAATGTCATCACACAGCCCTTAACAGGATAGCCAGGGTATCAGACCCAGCCAGTGTAGGTTTAGGAGGCGCAGGTCGTGTTTGACCAACCTGGTCTCCTTTTATGACCAGATGGATATGGGAAGGGCTGTGAATGATGTCTACCTGGACTTCAGCTAGGCCTCTGTCTCCCACAGCATTCCCTGGAAAAGCTGGCAGCCCATGGCTTGGACAGGAGCACTCTTTGCTGGGTTAAGAACTGTCTGGATGGCCAGGCCCAGAGAGTGGTGAATGGTGCTGCATCCAGCTGGGGATCAGTCACCAGTGGTGTCCCTCAGGGGCCTATGCTGGGGCCTGTTCTGTTCAATATTTTCATTGATGACAGGGATGGATGGGGAGAGTCCAGTGGGATGAAGTTTAATAAGTCCAAGTGCTGAGTCCTGCATTTTGGCCACAATAACCCCCTGCAGTGTTGTAGGCTGGGGACGGTGTGGCTGGACAGTGCCCAGGCAGAAAGGGACCTGGGGACACTGGTTGACAGCCGACTGAACATGAGCCAGCGGTGTGCCCTGGTGGCCAAGAAGGCCAATGGCCCCTGGCCTGTATCAGGAACAGTGTGGCCAGCAGGAGCAGGGAGGTCATTCTTCCCCTGTACTCAGCACTGGTGAGGCTGCATTTTGAGTGCTGTGTCCAGTTCTGGGCCCTCAGTTTAGGAAGGACTTTGAGAAGCTTGAGCATCCAAAGAAGGGGAACAAGGCTGGTGAGGGGCTTGGAACACAAGCCCTATGAGGAACAGCTGAGGGAGTTAGCGTTGTTTAGCCTGGAGAGAAGGTAGACTCAGGGGTGACCTTATCACTCCCTGCAGCTCCCTGAAAGGTGTTTGTAGGCAGGTGGGGTTGGTCTCCTTCTGCAGGCAGCAACCAACAGAATGAGAGGACACAGTCTGAAGCTGCACTCAAGGGAAATATAGGTCGGATATTAGGAAAAAAAAAAATCCAGAAAGGATGATAAAGTACTGGAATGGTTTGCCCAGGGAGGTAGTGGAGTCAGCCTCCCTGGATGGGTTTAAAAATGGCTGGATATGGCACTCAGCGCCATGGTTTAGTTGAGATGTTGGGGCATGGGTTGGACTCCATGATCTTGAAGGTCTCTTCCAACCTAGTGATTCTGTGAAAGATGAAAAATGAGACATAAGAAGTGAATTGTTTTTGGGGAAAAAGTGGGAGTGTAGAAGATGTTAGTGAGCAGCATTTCATCTTGAGTAACGTGATTTGAAGTATCAGTGTTAAATTAATTGGTGGAAATGGGTAAAATGCCTCACTGGAGCATGTAACTTTATTTTCTGTATTCACAGCATCCTTTGCAGAAAACATTAAAAGGAGATAGTGTAAAATGGTGTTGGGAACTGGGAACAAGGTTTGTCAGTCTGAAAGGATCCCACTCAGGGGAAGCACCATGCCAGAACATCTGTCTGCAGTTTGAGGTCTTGAAAGGCAGAGAGCTCTGTGTAAGGTCAGCAAGTTTCAGCCATCTGCCTCAGTGCTGCTACTTAGTGCCTTGCAAGAAAGTGTTCAGTAGTTGCTGAAGACCTCAAGAACTGGGAATGTCACTGTATGCCTTGCTAAAATTTTACCATATATGCCCCCTAAATCATTCCAGAATCAAATTCCAGATTTTTTGTTTTATTATGTCTTTCTCTAGAAGATGGAAGTACCCTTTTGTCTCCCGTATTTTCAAGCCGTACTTACATCCTGTAACCAGGATATTCCCCAGTCATCTCCTTGGTCTGCCAGACCGGTTGAACAAGCAAAGTTCTTTTCTTGCCATAAGACATTTTCTCCACTCCTTTTGTATATGTGTGTATATTTTACATCTCTCCATGCTCCTTTTTTAAAGTCTCTTTAAATATCTCTCAGCATCACAATTATTGATAGTGTTAATATATAAGTCATGCTAGTTCCAAGAAAATTTGTTCATTTCTAACAAGCAAATTCACATTATGATTGTACTTCTTAGTCATTTAGTCCGTAAAGGTCATGGAGTTCTTTTAGCCACAGCATTGTCTTGGAAACCCCAGTAAAATTGCTTGTCCACAGTATCCCTTAGATGTTTGTCAGAGTTGCTGCTGTTCAGAGAGCACCCATTTTGGTTTATGACCACCATAAATTATTCCTTTTTGCACTGAATGCCTTGGTTTTCTAAGCATGGAAGAACACTGTAGCTGCTTTGTACTTACTATTAATTGTGTTTTTTAAAAAACAGGCTTTTTTTTATTTGCAGTTATACCAGGAGTGAATTTACATTTACTTCCAAATGACAAGTATTACCAAGCTGAACAGGTCATAAACTTCCTCTGAAATGTAATTTCTTTTTCCATGTCCTTCCTTTCAGACTATTTCATGGGAAAGACCCAAGACTTCAGAGGTTTGCTTGCATCTTGCAGCTGTGTGCCTGCCTAGCAGCACAGACATGAATACAGTTCTAAAGGGAAGACATCAGAAAGGAAGTTTCCTGTGTCAAAGTGACTCTGACACATAGCATCAAAAAGAAATACTTTAAAGTCTCTTCTTAAATTGAAGGAAACTTTCACAATGCCTGCTGTAAGAGCTATTAACAAGGGCTGTCAGATTTCTTCCACCTGAGTTTTATTGTAAGATCTAACCTGTGTATGTTGGGAAGTAGGAGGAGAAGTGGATTATGAACCACATAGGAAATGAAGAACTAAATGTGCAAAATCAATAACAAAAGGTTGGTGATTCAAACACAAAACACAAAATGTGTTTAGAATCACCTTAAAGGTACATATTCAGTTTTGAATAAAAGATATTCAAAATATCTTCAAAATACATAAAGATTTTAGTCAAATTCATTAAATTGTTTCACAACCGATGATCACTTTCAGATAACCCTCCTCAGAATTAATTTTAGTTTATAATTATGTTTTTTAATTTTATTTTAGCTAAACAGTTTCAATAAAATTTATGAGACACTGGATGAGTCACATTAATTTTATAACATAATGGAGTCCAAGAGCTCTTGACATTGGTCACTTAGGATCATCATCTGACCATTTCTCTCTGTATTTTGTTTTTTTTTAAATTTTCTTGATATTTCTTGATACTCAAGTAAAAAAAGCAGAGCAGAATATTTTGCATGTATAAAATAAAACTATTCTCTTTTGGTTTTATTTGTAGGCCTGTTATTGCTTAGAAGTGATCTTAAAGAGTTTTCTGCATTCAGTCATTAAACTTATTCACAGTTTTTATAATATAATTCTCACACTTTATATACAGACATTGTATTTCAGAGGTAAAACACTGGCATTTTCAGATGCATTGCATTACAAAGATAAAACACACTGTCATGGAGCTTATCTTTCACATCGTTGTAGAAATTCATCATCAGATGCATTTCAGTGAACTTTTTGGTTATTTTTGAGGGGATTGATCTGGTTGCCTGGACAAGGTGATCCTGTAGCAGCTCCCTGTGCCTGTGAGAGCCTCCAGTGGTGCTCAGCAGCTCTCAGTGCATGCACAGCTCTGTGTGTGGCTGGCCACCCACAGCAGCGGAGTCACCAACAGTAGCAGCCCCAAGAGCCTCAGTTGTCTGGCTGATCAGGAAGGATCCCTTAGTGGAGAGCCCATGTGCGTTCACAACTGGACCCCTCTCTGCCATAGCTGCCCTTAGGCACTCACCCTGCCCAGGCCCTGGCCCTGGATGCTCAGCTGTCCCCAGCTGCTGGCAGCAGCAGCATCTGTACCAGCTCCCAAGCCTCGTGCTGTATTTGCTATTTTATGGCAATCCCACACTGGCATTCACACAGCACCAACATATCTGATGAGCTTCCATAGCTGCTGCCAGCCTAGATACATGGATCCCTGCAGCCAGCTGCCACCACTCAGACCTCTGACACATTCTGTTGTCTCCTGCTGCTGCCACCACAGGGGCCTGGGTTCATGGTCCCATCCCAGTGGTGAGCACCTGTCTATCCACACACAGAATAGGGACCCATCACCCAGAAGAGTCACAACCAGACCCTTTTGTCCCATTGCCTGCCCACTTTCCTGTTCATTTTCTTCCTTGATCCATATTGATTCAATCTAAGTGCAATGATGAGATGAAGATTCTGAATAGCTTTGGGAAAATATGATTTCTTATGTCAGGCATAGTGGTTTTGGCACAGAGATTTCCAAAGGCTGTTCTCATGGTATATGTCCGTATGTACCTCCTTGCTAACTAAGTGTTAAGAGAGAGTTCTGTACATGCTGTTTGCCTCTGAGGGTCTACTGGCAGTGACAGATAACTCGTGTGAAAAGTATCAACTGACTACTAGGAGACAAGAAACTAAGCTTTCAAAAAAATTTGTTTTGTTTTTTTTTTTCTCCCCAAAATCTGAAGACCACAGAAGCAATGTTTTAGTTGCAGATTATGAAACCATTAGAATAGAATGAGACCATTACTCATCTGCTAAAAGCTTCAGAGTACACCGAAGCCTGGGTCATGAGTATATATCCTTGAAAAGTAGTGAATTTGAAATGGTGATGGAAGCTCAAACCTATAAAAAAATGCCAGTAGATCTCACCAACACCTGTTCTGAAATGTAAGCTTAAAACCAAAAGGCTCAAATAATGTATTCTTCCAAAATCCACCAACAAGTCCTAGTAAACATTGAATTGATTTTCCTTTTTTCTTCTTTTGCAGCTGCTAGTCTGATTCTAACTGTTTATTCATAGGATGAAAGAGATGTTTTTAAGTATTCTCAACAGTTCCAAGTGATTGATGTAAATTTTAAAGATGCTACTCTGATTTCAAGAGAGTTGCTAGGAAACATGCATTTTGAAGATGAAATCTCCCACAGAGCTTGTCTCTGGCTGTGTAATAAGAAGTATGTTATAGGGTATCCTGAGTTACAGATTATATGGATAAACTGTTAAATTTTTATGTATATAAATACATCTGCTGTGAACTTATTGAATATAAATGATTCATTCCAGTATATCCATTTACTGGTGAATAACAAGGTATTACTAAGTTCAAGAAAATGCAAAAATCAAATGAAAATGCCAAGAGCATGATAAAGATTTTTATAGTCTTCATTTAATTTTTCTGAAACATAAAATAATTGCCTTTTCTTAGAAATGGATCTCTTTAAGATTGAATTGTAATATGATGTTCTGATTAGTATTTTTTTTCTTTTATAAACTTTAACGAAATTTAAAATTAAAAAAAATTACAGAAATTATACATTTAATTTTTCTGAAGTTAATGTGTTTTGTCTCTTAAAATTTATTGACCAAAGTAACCTAAAAATTTGTGTTAAAATGAAGGAATATCCAGTTTTAGTAATGGATATTTATTTGTATTAATAGCTGATATTTTTTCATGCTGATCTTATAGATTTGGGTATGTTTGGTTACCTTGGAGTCAAATTTAAACTACTTAATCTTTAAGACATAAGTGGAATCTCCTTGTACATAGAGGAACAGAGTAGTACACTGTTCTGTGGGAGGCTCAGGACTTGAAAAGAGATTTATTGATTTTTCTTGTTGAAATATTTTACCAGGCAGTCTTGAAGCAGAAAAGCCCTTACAGCAAGCTTTCAGAAGTGAGTAATGCCTGTGAGTTATGACAGTAGTAAGAGATCTTTTTATTGTTTATTACCTTAGAAGAAAGAGCAGCCAGTTGCTGGTAGAGCAAATGGTGTGGATAGGGACTCTCTGTGCCCCTTTGTGGTCATTAAAGACAGCGTGTAAGTACCATGAAACAACACTTCGTGATCTGAAAGTATTTCAAAGCTATGTTTTTGCAGCTGACTTAAGAAAAGTAAATAAACTGTATTAGCGATGAATAGTAAAGATGAGTTGTTGAGCTTATCACAAATTAGAAGATGCCTAATGCTCCTGAAAATATATTTGTAATAGTGTTACCAGACGAGCCTATGTTGCAGAGGTGTTGGTTAACTGCAGGCTGAGACAGATGCGAAACTGCTCTAAGGCCCTTGTAGGGAAAAAAATAAGGTGGATTCATAATGAATCAGTAGATGCAAATAAGAAAAATAAGACATGTTAGTTGTGTGAACTGTGAAGACAAAATAACAGACAAAATAGAGAGAAATAATAAAAATGGGAAGGATGATACAGCCTGAATTGGTGCATTCTTCATCAAGTGCAGGAACCTGCATTTGCCATCATTGAATTTCAGACCGTTCTTCTCTGTCCATCTCCCCAATCTGCTGAAGCCCTTCTGAATGGCTCACAGCACTCTGGGATATCAGCCCTCCTGTCAGGTTTGTGTTGTCAGTGAACTTACTGAGGATTCATCTTCATCCAAGTCATTGATGAATTCTTTAAGCCTTACTGGGCCCACTACTGAACCTTGAGGGACACTTGTGACAGAACTCAAACTAAACTCTGTGCCATTTATTATGGCACCATGGGATCTGCTTTTCAGCCAGTTCTCACTGTCCACTGATCCAACCTCTGCTTGCAGAGTTTTCTTATTAGGATGTTGTGCAAGACAGTGTTGAAAACCTTGCTGAAGTCGATCTAGAAATTACCCACTGCTCTCCCCTCATTCATCCAGATAGTTGTTTCATTGTAGAAGGCAATGAGGTTGGTCAAGCATGATTCTCCTTTCAGGAATCTTCATTGCCTACTCCTGATTGCCTTCTTGTCATCTGTGTGGATAGAGATGGCCTCCAGAATCAGGCACTACATCAGCTTCTTGAGGATTGAGGTGAGGCTGGCTTTTTTGAAGACCAGGGTAGCCTTTGCTTCCTTCTAGTCCTCAGGGACATTTTCTGATCACCACATCCTTTCAAAGATAATTCCAAGCAGCCTTGTTATGGTGTTATCAGCTCCCACTCCATTTAGCTATGGAGTAACATTTTATCCTTTGTTTTCCTTTTGTTATTGGTGTGGTTGAAGAACTCTTTTTTGTCTTCCTTGTTTTCTTTGTCCAGATAAAATACCAGGTGGTATTAAGTTCCAGATCACCTCCAAGGTACTGGTTCTTTGTAGTTCCAAGTAAATGTTTATTAAGCAAAATCACAGAGCTGGATGAGTTAACCAGTAGTGATAGAATCACTTGCTAATTTAGCCTGTTAAATATATAGATAAACTGATTCTGTAAATCTTTATTTTTAAATTAGAGGATATTTAGCGCCTGTAAGCAGTTAAAAGCATTGAATTATTGGAGGGGAAGAGTGAAGCTTCACTTAACTCCAACTTTGTGCTTTTTTGTTATGCCACTGCATAGGGTCCTTGAAATTGTAAATTCTGTTCAAGAAGAGTATCTGACTTATGGGCTATCAAATTGATGTGCTTTTAGCTGGGTTTCATTCATGTGAAAGGGAGAGTGTAGCTGTATTCTTTATAGCTGTATTCTTTATATAGGATGAAGTGGAAAATATTGGAAGCATGACTGTTAGTGATGGACTGTTTGGGCCAGTGGGCAGTGTTGTGAGGGATGGATTTGAGATTCCATTTCCACTTGAACAAATCTGTCTAAAACAAAGATTATAATTACAGAAATCATAAGGAAATGAAGTATTTCTACAAGCTTTCATGAAGGAAACTAAAGTCACTTTTGTACTCCTAGGTGAGAGCCAGCTAACACCTAAATTCTTCTGCAGGTGCAGCAGTTCTGTAACAGCAGGGCTGGCTTGGAACTTTGCTCACAGCAATCCCAAACCACTGGAATGAGACAAATCTGTCCAGTGGCAAGGAACTTGACTGTCATCCCTTTTCCAGTAATAGAGAAAGCTGTAAAAGCTAGTGGCTAAAGTATTAGCTTCAGAGGTAAATTGGATTGTGTTTGAGTGGTGGTTGGGAAGCCAGACTTATGAACAAGATTCAGTGCCCTTTTTAATGGCGTATTTTTACCTAAATTGTCAGAACTCGTTCATTGATCATGAAATTAATTTGCAAATGCCAAAATAGCAGAAAAGGACAACAAATGATACAATAAATAATGTGCAGTATAGATAATTGCTTTTTTAAAATCACAGTGTTCTGTGGTATTTCTACATACTGAGCAACTAATAAGATTTGTGAGGAGTTACTTATCATAGAAGAAAATACCAACTCAGTTAAGAAAATAAAGGCGAGGAGCAATTACATGCTTACAGAAATCACTGAAAGAGTCTGAAGTAAAAACAAATACAAAACACTGATTAGGCTGAAGTATTGTGTGACTCCTAAAAGACTTTGATTATAACTTGCCACTGTTAATTTGCAATTGGAATTATTGCAATTATATATATTCATTTTTTGAAAAAGGGTAGAGAACTACATATTTCTTCTAGATTGTTGTATCTATTTACAGTCTAATCTGGACAGAATCTCTACCAATTCTAAAACTTGAATATCTATAATTATCATAATATACCAGGAAATGAGGATCATAACAAGCATCTTAATTTACCTCTTCTAGCTAAGTATACCATGCCAGAGCTCCTAAACACTTTCTTCTGCCCCCTTCTCCTTCAGCACTTGGGGTTCCTGACTGGAGCCTGGAGTGGATGTCAGGGGCTGATGCAGTAATCATGCTGCTTCCACAATGAAAGCCTTGACAGGCAAGGCTCTGGAAGCTCTTCCATGCAAATGTTGAGATGTACTGGCAGAGGTGACTTGTAATTCTCATACACCTTTTTCTGCCTATATCTTCCTCTCTTTCTCTCTCTGCCTTTTCTGTCAGCCCCTTTGGTTTGGTTTATTACTTCCACCTTCCCACTGATTACTTAGATGTCCCACATGGCATCCCTTCCGTCTGTAGTGTTGAGATCTTTTCTTTGTCTCCTCTTCACTGCTTCAGCATCCTCTGCTGTTGCTCTGCAGTCCCTTGTCTATCTGTATCCCTTCTTGATTTCAAATCCAGCAGATTATGTACCTTATTTGTACTGCCTTTGATCTTGAAAATCTTTATTCAACTGACTTCAAGTACCTGCTGTTTGTAATATCTTTTTGTGCCAAAGTGAAAAATGCCTTATGTCCTTGCAAAATGATGATGTCATCTGCATATTTGGGTTTAGTGGGGAAGTGATGGAAAACACTGTTTGCTTCCATAGCTGTAAAATAGGTTTCTTTTTTTCTTTACTAAATGCCAAAGTGCAAAGATCTGAAGAAAGACATGCAGGATATGGCAAAAAATGCAGACATTTTCCTAAAGTGCATTTTGAGCGATTAAAGAATTCTTACAATTGGATATTATAGAGAGACAGGGTTATCCTTGTGTCCTGAGAATATCTCATCCTCATGAAGCATGACGAGACACTGCAAGCCTCCAGAAGCACTCTGGCAGGTCCCAGTGTTTAAAATTGAACATGCTTCCCTTTCAGTAGCCAATGCCCCAGTTTTTTCCAACTCCTTTGGGAGGATCACACTCCAGACAGCTCACCAGAATTTGTTTTTTATTGAGTCTAGCAAAGGCTCTGTAGTGGTGACTGGCTCTTTTGGGAAATTGAATTATCAAAAGGGACTTAAGTGTGTTAATGAACATTAGTACAGTAATTTCACAATTATAAGCCGCACCTGATTATAAGCCGCATCTCCAGGTAGCCGGGTAGACCACGGGATTTGTCCATATATAAGCCGCATCTGAATATAAGCCACTTTTTTTTTTTTTTTTTTAAAGTGAGGATCCATGTGTAACAAAGTAACAAATTAGTAACAGAATTGCACCAGCCCAGGGTTTGGTGTCAGGTGCTCAAGTTGCAACAGTTTTCATAGACCAGTGAAGCCTTTAAAGGCAGCCCCAGGCGCCCTCCCGGCCGGCTCTCACTTCCGGGTTGGCATTTCACTGGGATTTGTCCATAGATAAGCCGCACCTGAATATAAGCCGCACTACTGGGGTAGGCTGGATTCTTCAATGAAAAAGGTGCGGCTTATATTCGTGAAATTACTGTAATTAAACATGCCATGGTTGCAGTTAAATGCCAGCTTGTTTTATTGCATATTTTTAAAATGTCTTACTTTTTTGCTAAAATTATGATGCTTTGTTTGGAAGAAGGAAGACCGTGCACTATGCAGACTGAAGGAAGTTTGTTTAGGTATGTAGTCGGCCTTTTTAGAGGAGAAAAACCACTTGGTTGTTCATTTGTTCAGGAATGATTTTTAATTAGGCAGCAATATCCTTCTCATTCTGCAAACAAAAAAGTTTGAGAGCTGTAAAGTAGTAGATTGTGCTGCCTGAGCATTGCAGCCCACGGTGCTGCCTCTGGCACCAGTGCTGCTACCTGAGATCTGCCGGGACGACTCTTTGGGCAGCTGGGTGGTAGCACTGTGCACAGCTCCACCACCTCACACGCACAGCAATAACCTGCATGCTGTCTCATCTCATAGCAGCCACTTCTGCCAAAACTCAGCAGAGCGATGGAAACAGCTTCTCACCCACAAGCTGAGATGAATCAGGAGAGATGGCTGTGCTATATATACAGAATCCACTCAGCCGAAACAAGTGAGAGCAGGGAAAGGATTTAAATCCTGGCAGGGTGGATATTTTTGTCTCTGAATTAAATGAAGTATTTATAGCTTTTACTGACACAATTTTTATTTACTGCAATTGGAGCCATTGTTCAAACCAATTTTTTCTGAGCCAGCAAAAAGGGATTTTTGGAGAACTAGAAGACACAGTATATTTCCAAAATCACACCAAAATTCTGCTGAAGAGAGGGAGGAGGGATCTTCCATCTATGACCATAATAAAAGAGAACAGAGTGCTCCTCTATCAATACACTTGAACACAGTTATTATCACCATGAGCTGCTGTGTAATTACCGTTGTTCCCTAAAGGTTTCCTGTTTCTTTGCTGTTTAATTATGTGCATTATTTCAGCATAACTATGCAATTTACTCATGTCATTTGAAAAGAAGGGCAAGGCAGTGTCAGATGACAAGAATGTCATAGCCAGGGCATGGCTGCTGAAAAAGTATACAAAGTCATTTCTTGATCTAACTTACTGCTGTCTTCTGGATGAATCATAAAGACACAATAATTCATATGTTGGTCAATGTAGATGTCTGAAACAGTTGTGGACAGCTGGTGGCATAATCTGAAGAAACTTTAGTGCCAACAGAAGTGGGAAGGTAAAGATGTTTAGTAAATTTTTCTCCTTGGATCCAGCTACAGTAAGCATGTTTGTTGCCAATGTAAGAGCCTTTTTCTAGGGAATATTTCTAAATAAATCTTGGTTCTGGGGAATCACTTAGCTCTTGTCTTTCTTTCACTGAGCACAGTTTTCATGTAACAGCCATAATTGTAGGATCATATAGGTTTTAACTTTTTATTGAGGATTTATTCTGCTTAAAGAAGGAAAAAAATGTGACCTGCAACAGGTCCTGTAATTTCTAAGCCAGAAGATTTTCTTGTGATATTTCTTGTCATTTTCCTGCATTATGAGTTCTTCAACACACTCCTAAAACTCTGCTTTAAGGGAAATTCACTATTTGAGGCATGTTCTAATGAACATATTAGCATTATTCTGAGAAAGAGGGGACAGTAAAAGGCCCCAATGGCCAAGACACGTTCCTAGCCAGCTCAGGGGGAGATGTGAGCCACATGCACTGCAGCAGGCATGTCGTGCTTTGTAATTTAAAATTTCCCCTTTCTTGGTGTTGGAGGTGGGAAATAAGGCATTTTCAAAACAAGGTGCAAAATATCTGATTTTGGAAATGAACAATTTAGTAAAAAATTTGATGTGGAAAGGGCAAGAGTCATGGTAAAAGGTGGACGTCACTGTCAGTCATCAATTCCTGGGATGGGAGACTGGAAAGCAGGAACATTGAGATTCCACTTTGCAAAAAGTGACAATGCATTATTAGAATAATAGAATCATTTAGGTTGGAAAAGACATCTTCAGATCATTGAGTCCAGTTGCTAACCCAGAACTGCCCACGTTCTACCACTACACAATGTTCCTAATCTACAAGTCTTCCTTTTTAGCATTCACCATATTCTGGGATGCATATTACTGAAGAGTGTTTAAGTATGCATAAGCATATTTTATGATGAAATAGTAACAAAATGAATATACTGAGTGGACTGGATGGTATCAGCATGTGCCTGAGATGCAGTATTCTCTCAGTGATGAGTTGGAAGTCTTGCTTAAAGTTCTTAACGAGTGCTAGAGCAGAACCGATCAAGGAGCAAGAACAAGGTGTGATGGATATAAAGGATGTATTTATATATTTATGACAAGAAATCCATCACAAAAACCTAGAGAATTGCACATTGTGAACATGATGACACTTTTCCCTAAAAAAATAGATAATAGTCCCCAGCAAGAAACAAAATGCTAGTGAAATATTGTGATTGAAAGTAGTAACAAATCTTACAGAAGTATCTGAAAAATCTTAGAGTATTCAAAAGAATATGCATGCTTTTTAGCTTGGTTTTAGTATATATACAGGTGGAATTTCTCCCATATGGAAAAGAGACACCTTTGAAAATGACATTGCAATAATGATTATATTCAGTATTTAAAAGGAAAACTCATAAAAATAAAACCACCTTTGTGAGGGACCATTAATTGTATATGCAATGTTTTAAATAGTGATATACCAGACAAAACAAATCTGAAAAAGATGCATGTACTTCAGTTTCACTGTAGTCTTCTTTTTACAGACTTTGAAGTCATGAATTGAAATGTAGTATTTACTGAGATGGAGGATGGAATCCAGAGGAGAAGTGCAAAAAAGAATGTTCAGTTTTAACATTTGCCATATTATAGTATCACCAAAAAATCTGAGTACTCTAAAATAGAGTGCTCTCAGAATAATAGAGATAATTAATTTGATCCAGAAATTCTGACGATGCATTTATTATTCAACAGATTCTCTCCTATATTAACTCTTAAGTATTCAGTTTAGTCACATAATCTGCCAGGCCAAATGTGATATGAGCTAAAGCCTTGTGTCAGAATTATTCACTCTCTCTTCTTTCTCTGTAACAGGCATTTTTAGTTCTCTGAATGATGGCATTGCAGTACACAATTCCTTTTGAGATAATGGCTGAACAGAAGATAACCATTTGGCTTTTCATCTATCATCTTATTACACCCTGTTTTGTCTACTCACTGGCAGGTAAGATGATCTGTGTTAATTCATTAAAGTAACGGTTGTAAGTTTAATATGTTTCAAGGACAAGTAGAATGTTTGTGTGGTTTTAATTTATTTGTGCAGATGCAACAAATTACTAAATGTGAATAATGAAAGTGGCAGGTAGCATATTTATTAGAATGGCTGCCATAACAGAAAGTTTGAAAAAAGACAGATCCGGTCTTTAAATTTGGTGTTGTCTAATTTGATGTATAGAATGAAATCTTTCTCTAGATTATTAGAAGTATATCAATTGTCTGTTGTGTACAGATGATCAACATGTTTAGAATAATGAAAAACAAAATTCTGTATTATTGACACCATCTAGAATTCATAATTTTCCAGAAGTCCAGTGTAATGGTAGTTCTGAATATACAGTGGGATAGTTCTGCATGTTCTGACTTAATTTTTTTATTAAAAATTACTGCATTTTTCATAAATAGAGGTGGGACCATAGATAATTAAATATTCTGGAGTCATATTTCTACCATCTACATTTAGGGAAATGTTTGCATTTGGAATTTCAGCTCCATTTTAAGATATAGAGGGAGATCTGTGAAAAGGCAAAATTCCAGCTATTCCAAACAACTTTGAGATTTGTAAAGCTTGTTTCAGATTTCTGTGCCAATTTAAATGAATGCTGGGATGAATTTTACTGTTAGCATAAACAGAGCATGCACAAAATATTGACCATTATTTGAAAAGTGCAAAGATTGTATACTGATGTTTTGGTTAATTTCAAGGTAGGCTTTAGAGCCTTCTCTACTTTGAGGGTCACAGACTTGCTTGATCTGTAATATCATTTTAGGCATTGCTTCAATTTCACTACCATGAGACCATATTTCTTATTATTGAGTCAAAAAATCTTATTTATACTGTGATTTAAACTCATAGCCTTTAAGAAATTAGTCCAAAGCTCACAGGAATGATTTCTGGTATAGCAGGAATTATTTTATTCTATGGTTTTGAATGCTGTTCTTTACTCCATGTCTGAGTCTGGAGGGTTTAATGATGCCTAATAAAAATCAATACCTTCACAATATATTTGCCATGTGTTTCAAGTGCTTTTTCTCTTTGTTAAGATATGAGGCTTGTTGATAGCACCAAAATTAAAACTTTCACCTCACCACTTTCATTCAATACTGGACTTTTCCTGAAAGAATAAAAATAATAATAAAAAAAAGACTGTGAAATGCTATCACTAGTGTTACACATGTAATTTTGCTCTGGACCTGTTGGCATCAAACTGAAAAATCAGCTGCAATGGCTGATAAAAGGGGTGAGTCAATCAAGGAGAACAAATGTTCAGGTAATTTCTTGACAGGCAGGATTGAATTATTAATGCTATTGTGTACTCTGCACATCACTGTTGTGCCCATTAGCCAAAAATACCTTGGCACCAAAATGTAGCTGCTGGCAAGTGCCTGGGAAAGGCATTGGAAGGTTGTGTGCTGTGAGGGTCACAACTAAGTGACATAGGAAGAGCAAATTGGGCTATCATGACACTGTATACAGTGTGACACATTGACACTGTCATAGCAAGGTTGGTGATCTCTAGCTGGATTGTACTTGGCACTCTTAGATTCCCACAACAAGATAGGAGCTGCTGGTGTGAAGGATTGTGAATCCAGGGCAGGTTCTAACAGTGCTGTGACTGTTCAAAGAAATTTGCTAACTTACCTTCTGGTATGGAATAAATGTTTGCATTCTTCATCAAAAGCCAAAGTTAAGACCTGTGACCATCTCTTTAAGGCATGGCATCACCCTCCAATGTGGAAGATTCCTAGTTTTATATAATCAGAGGATGTTTGTTACTGCCAGTGTGTTACTGCAAGGCTTGAGTAGTGCACATGCTCTCTGCTCTTGGATCTGCTCTACTTTGCATAAATCATTAAATAACCTTTTGAGTGAAGAGAAAATGTTCTTCTGTCATCTAGGGTTTATGGTGCCCATCTAGGTTATGTAAATCTGATGTTGCAGTCTTTACTCAGCCCCAGCACTTGAATCTTGCTGGAGGGTTTCTCGTTTCAAATGGGTGTGAGAGCTGCTGGCAGTTAGTCTTAGCAAATTTTCCTTTTGAATATATTTCTTGGCAGTGAAAATGCCATTGTATCCAGAAAATACATATCTGCAGTAATCAAGGTGAAATATAACAGGTTGCTTGGAAGTGTTCTCATTGTGGTTAAAGAATGAAAGATACTGAAAGGAAAGAAGGAACACAAGTAGAGTGATCAAGTCAAGTTCTAGAAGATGTTCTTCCATACCTGATGTTACCAAGGGGAATGCTGGCAGTGTCAGCAGTAATGAAGGATGTGTAAACTGGGGATGGTTTTTGAGCAAAGATCATGAGTTCTTATTTAAGTAGCAAGACAGACCAAGTTCCAGGGTGAAGAGACAAGTTACAGTAATTCCACAATTATAAGCCGCACCTGATTATAAGCCACACATCTGGGTAGCCGGGTAGAGCATGGGATTTGTCCATATACAAGCCGCACTCAAATATAAGCCACATTTTTAATTTTTTTTTTTAACTGAGGATCCATGTGTAACAAAGTAATGAATTAGTAACAGAATTGCACCAGCACGGGGTTTGGTGTCAGGTGCTCAATTTGCAACAGTTTTCATAGACCAGCAAAGCCTTTAAAGGCAGCCCCAGGCGCCCTCCGCAGCCAGCTCTCACTTCTGGGTTGGCATTTCACTGGGATTTGTCCATAGATAAGCCGCACCTGATGATTAGCCGCACTATTGGAGTAGGCTGGATTCTTCAATGAAAAAGGTGCGGCTTATAATCGTGAAATTACTGTAACTGGAAGCAGATATTGAAAGCAGAGTATTTGAGCAAATACTTGTAGCAAAACACACTTTGTCTGGAAGTATATTTGTCTCCTCTTGCCTTCTGTGGTTCTGGATCCACAGTTCTAGGTGACTCTACTCTGTAAATTGCCTTTGGCAAACTCGTCTGTGACTCTGTAGCCTAGGTTTTTGCAAACATGTTTCCTAAACAGACCACTATTATACTAACTGCTCTGGACCCAGGAAACTTGCAGATACCTTGTGTTTTGAGATGTCTCACCCTATGGGTGTCCCCAAGTTCAGAGATACTGCCAAAAAACCTCAAAGTATTCAGAATTCATGTGTTTGACTGAGTGTTGAGATTTCAGATTTTAATAGCTAAGAAGTATTTGGGGAAGAGAGAACTAGCAACCTGAAGCTGCACTGACTTGTTCAAAATTGGGCTTGAAGTGATGACAGTTATTCTGAGACTCCAAAAGCTGAGGGGTTTTATTTGTTTTCAAATGTGAATGTCCACTTACTTAACTGAAGGGAAGCAAAGATTTTATGAAACAGTGCATTAGAGTTATAGGCAGAGATAATTTTCTGCAATGAGATAGGAGCAGTATTTATTTTCCAGGTAAATTAGTGCTTGAAGTGTAGTTTTGCAGATATAAACTGGTGAAAAACCCATAAATAATTTGGTCTTTCACTTATTAATAGAACAGGCAGTTGTTACAAAGGTTGCTTTTCAGCATGCACTTTGAGTAGTGCAAAGCAAATGAGAACAGCAAATCACTCCTCAGGGAACATGTCAGTGATTGTCAGTCCACTGCCAAAAAAATTATTTCATGCCTATTACTGATAATATTTGACTATTCTCCACTTCTCTCTGATATTTCTCCAACGCACTTCCAAGTTACCTTTGACTCCCCATTAGATTCATGTCCTGTTGCTACATCTGAATTTGAAACTTTTCTGTCATCTGCTACTTCCTATATAAATCAGTGAACTAAAGTGTATCTTCACTTGGGATACTAATCTATCACGAAAAGAATTAAGACTGTTTTTCAGCTACAACTTGTTTTGTACTTCCAAAAGACTAATCAAAATCTGCAATAACCCTGGATTTTATTGTGCTTAATGAAGAACAATAGGGAAAAATGTTAATTTCTTTCTCATAAAGCCATTCTACTTTTTACTTTGATAGTGCAGAGCCAGACAGTGTCTGAGTCAGATCATGCCTTAGTAAACTATTCTATATTGTGCAAAATGAGGCAATAGTCCAGGGTTAAAAATGTTAAAAGTCCTTCTGCTTTTTAGGCAACCAAATTTCCAAAAACACACTAGAAACTTCAGAGCAGGCTGGTAAAGCAAGAAAGCCAGTAAGGTGCAGACCCTCTCAATGCAAGGCAGTTGTTTTGATGAGTACATGGGGATGCTGTTATACAGCATGCTGAATTTCTGAGTGTGTTGCTGGTATTTCATCTGCACCATGAGAGCTTGTATGGGGAGCTTGTGCAGAATAAATACTGCACTTTAGCTTCATCCTTAATTTGTTGATCACTGTATTTCCTTGGGATCAACATGTTAGACTCTTCAGTCACTTTTGAAGTAATGCTTAGATTTTTAAGGAAGAACCACCCAAAAATTTAAATATTGAATAGGCAAATGGGAATATGTTTAAAATAAAATAATTGGTATTGGCTGAAGTTCCTCTTGACAGTATGAGAAGACAAGAAAACTGTACTCTGTTAGACACAAGTGGAGAAATTGTTCTCTGCCAGGGGCTGGAGATTTTCATACTTGAAACTTGTTTGAAGGAGAAAATATATCGTAACTATGCAGCTCTTCAATTTCCTCACTGGCACATAGGAAATAGATTCTCTTGCTCCCTTGGGTCCAGAAAAATAGAGGCAGCCTTCTTAAAGACAGTCTTAGTCTTTCATATAATATGAAGTGGGAGTGCTGGAGTGCACTGTTGACTGGCTCTTGGAAAATTATTTCCCTTTAGCATCTAGATGACTAACACTTATGATGTACTCCTCTCTTCTCCATCATGGTGATGCTACATTATGAATTTTTTCAACATGAACACATTACTGCTTCAGCACATAAGCTTCCCATGAATGCCAAGTACAACTTTTCCCACATGACTTAGAGGAGTAAAGAAAACAATCAAGCCCCCAAACCTTAAATTATTAATGCTTGGACATTTTCCAGAACAGTAGGTTCAAAAAAGTATTTCTGAACTGAGGGCTAGCAGCTACATTATTTAAAGCTTTTTTTCACAGCGTATAGAATTATTCACATTTTCCAAAGAGAGATAATAATTTTCTTCCCAAAAAAAAAAAGTAGATGCATATACTTAGTACCTGTTTACCTTGTCTGTCTTGTCCCTGCTTGGATTTTAAAAGACCATTTCATGCTACTGCTGTGTCTGAAATTTGTAAATAAATAATCATAATGTGTTTGATGATCGCAGTGCTCAGAAATGTGGAAGTGCCCTATTTATGTTTTTTCATGCCTAGTAGAGATACTTTGGCTCATTCCTAGACTATCTTGTTTGTGAGCATGAGCTTCTCAGACGTGAGCAGATCCTCATTTCTCTGACATATTGAAAACTACAAGATCTACTTCTAAATGTCAAATGGTTTCTGGTCTTGCAAGTCTAATGTAGAGCCTGACAACTTAGTTGAACTGATAATGAATGGCTCCAAGGCTCTTACGTTCAGCATCCTTTAGCACTCAAGGTTAATCCAGCCATGCACCATGTCAACAGATCTTTGTCCCTCTCTCATGTTAAAATATGTAACTAGATACAACACTGCAGGATAGATCAATACTCACACCCAGCCACTGTCTCTGGCAGCCACTTTTGCCAATGTTAAGTGCCAAGGAAATAGATAGGTGTACAGGAAGCAGAAAGAGAAGACTTGTTAGAAAATGTCACTTAGAGAACAGAGGACAGGGACACCTTCCAGAGGAAAAGATTCTTATACAGGATCTGTAATTTCATCAGTTGAGAAAATATTTTCTTGACCTTTGCACAGACTTCCTAATATTTTTTAGCACTGTAGAAAGGTCTGGGTGTTGTTTTCAGAATTCACTGAAGAACGCCTCTAATAGTCAGGTGATAGCTTCTGCTCCAATTAAAAAAAAAAATCATAAGAAATTTACCCAAAACATAGGGCACTGTTTGGGAGGTTAGATGGTTCATCCTCTTGTCTAAAGCAGGAAATGTGCTCTTCATCACATCCTTAGTTTGCCTAATATACCCATTTTCTTCTTCTTTCTCTACATCTCTTTTTCATGTAGGCACAACTTCAGTGAGCTGTTTCTTTTACTTGTATGCTTATTCTTCCCTTTATCACTCTCCAAACTTTGTCACTCAGTCATGGTACTTCACTTAAAATGTGAACATTTTTTGCAGATCTTTTCACAGCCCCTTTCTCTTCTCTTTACTCCCATTTGCTGTTTCATATCACTGGTCCACACTCACCTTGTGGCTGAGAATGAAAGGTTTATTGTTTGCCATACCTGAAATTCAGTGTACACATCTTATTCTGCTCAGAAAGACACCTGAAACCGGATTCATAGTAGATTGCAGCAGAAATGCCTTTATAAAGCACATTTGATAGTTGTGAGAAGCAGACATTCACTCAGTATAATTAATAGTTCTAGCAGCATTAAAAATGCATGCTGTGAAATGCTTAAGTGCTCTGTAACATCATTTGAGTCCTAAGGTGAAGAGTCAGCTGCATATGATATGGCTATTTGCTGCTAGAGGCTGTTGTTATTCTGTATTCATATTTAAGAACTGCACAAACATGCCATCAGGTTTCTGGCTTGGTCATTCCAGTCCCTGAGCAAGTATGTGAATCCTGCTTTTTCAGTCTGAAATTAGTTCTTTTGGTCTAGCAGTATGTAGATTTTTGTATCATGTTGTGCTTTAAAATATGAAAGAAGGCAGATAATTTTTCAAAAGCTATGACTTTCTAGCTGCTCTTCTTTGCTTCTTTGAAAGAATTCTCATTATGTTAATTAGTTTTTAAAAATTAAGTTGCCTGACCATATAGCTCAGAGCATAACTATATCTTCTATACCTGCTCCTGTCCTCAAGGGAAATGGTGACATTTTTACCGCATATTTGAAGTCAAAAGGAAACTTATTTTTTATCTGCAAACAATCTTCTTCTAGTGTTGTAATCCAGTAATCCAGTGTCCATCTATGAATAGAGAATTTAGAAAAAATAAAAAATATATCTGCAGAATGAGTGTTTTTATGTATATTTGGTATTTTTCACACTTGTATAGTTCACATTCCTTATATAGTCCTGGTATATGGAAAAACTCTTCTTTTATAGGTTTCCTAAAAACTGTCTGATTTAGTCCAAAATGTTTTATGACCAAACACAGGACATGAGTACAAAATCATAATTTGATTTAAGAACATTCATCTTTTACATGGCCAATTTACTGATCTGAGAAGATTTTTAAAATTACAAGATGTAGAAAATATCTATAGGCAGCACAGAAACTTTGACAAAATGTTAGAATTTTTCCATCTTTAACCATTGCTTTCGGAAATAATTTCCATCCTTAACTATTGCTATTGAGTTAAATTATTCAGCCATCTCTGAAGACCTTATTAGTTAAAACTGTGTTTGCTTTGTTTGTTTCCCTTGTATTACAATATTCTTGCAGTCATTTTACAAGTCTCTGGCATCTCTAGGATTTGGAGCAAGGCTCTGATCTTGAATGGAAAGTGAACTTGTTAGCAGTCATGTACTCCTTTATTCTCCCATGAATTTGCTCACAAGTGTCCATACTGTTATTTCAGTCTCAGCAGACACCTGTGAGAATTGGAAAACTGTGTTGTCTCAAAATTTTATCTATATGGAGCATCCACTGCCTCCTCACCGAGTCATTCTTTACCTAGAAAGCATATTTGACATTTTCACAGAAAAAAACCACCAGTTACATCCTGGAATTACTGAGAGAATTTCCCCAGAACATTCCAGCTTTGCTCTTGGTCTTGCTTAGATCCCAGAAAGCAACCTTGTATGTTTGGAGGGGATAAAGGAGAAGGGGGTGCAGCAGGAGTGGGCAGACCCTACCAACTTTACAACAGCATTCACAAATGAAGGATAAAGATTTAAAAATACCATTTGTGTTCAAACCTGTTTTACAAAGTCCTAGACTTTGCAAACTGAAATTATTTTCAGCGTAGGACCTTTCTAAAATTGTATTTTGAAATGTACAAGCTAATACATAGCTTGAAAGGAAAGACAAGTGTGATCTGGAAGCAATGTATTTTTCAGCTTTAATCCCCAACAAAAAGGTTTTTTTGTCTGATGTAGTAAAGATTCTTTCTAAAAACAGAAGATCATTGGAGATGATTAGGCTATAAGACCAGGAATAACTATGTGTAGTTGTTTTGGATGTGGATCTTTTTGATCAGAATTTTTTGTTCAGTATGAAGTAAGTTGGTTTTGCTGTATTTCTAAGGGACGTATCTTCAGTTGCTAATTATCTCTGCATTTGGCCTAAACAGTGACAAATAATTAATTTCGTCAGAGAAGGCACACAAGGTAGTATTAGAGGAACAAAATGTGAGTTACTTTGGTTCTCAGGAGGCAGTGAAGGACAGACAGCACTTTTGTTACCTATACTGCTGCAGTTTTGCTAAAGCACATAGAATCTAACTTCAGGTGACTCACTGCTTTGCCTTCACATTTTGATTCTTGAACGTGCAAATTCATCTTCAGTTTGACTGCTAATTAAAAAGGGATTACTTTGAAACTTTATTCTGTTTTCAGAGGAAGGAAACAAAGGTTACGGACCTGTTTTTGAGGAGCAACCTATTGATACCATCTATCCAGAAGAATCTTCAGATGGACAGGTTTCAATGAACTGCAGAGCTCGAGCAGTTCCTCCTCCTACTTACAGGTAACATCTCCTGTTTTGATTTTCAGATCTTGCATATTTTATTCAGCAGCTATTTCAGATTGTGTTATTAAATGACTGACTGTCTTAAAAGGTTGAAGTCTTCAAGGTGGGAAAAAATGGGGAGATACACAATTTTTGAGTAAGACTCAGCCTTGTTTTGATGTAACAAAATGTCTAATCAGTGATAAAAATAGTGTATTGTGTTGAATATTTTCAGCTTTTGAAAGAAATACTGATCCGTATGAATTTTTTTTTTTTAAAGTGACTTTTTAAAAAAATTGAGAGGCTGTCTTTCCTGCTTAGGCTGATATTGACTGAGGTTTGAGTCTTTGTTCTTTTTTGATTCAGAATGGCTTTTTAAATTCTATTTTGCTTTGAAAGGAGAAGTATTGGTTGTTGAACCAGGATATTCTACATCCCATGTTACTTTTGCATCCACTGTGTTGCAGAGCAGTGATTCAAGAATGTGTCAGCTATGCTACTGAGGACATGAAAAACTTCATTTTGAAAAAAACATTTCAACTAGTTTTAATACAGATTCCCACATGACTTCTTGCACAATAATTATATTATTGTAGAAAGCTGTGCTTTGTTGTGCATTCCTACGAGTTTGTCAGCCATTGTCTGCTCATTGTGTAAAGAGAAATGTATGTGAGATTATCAGTACTAAGACTGTGACTAAAATACAACCTGATTGTAGGCAGAAAACTGCTGTCATTGTACTAAAGACGGACACAATATCTTGCCAGCAAAAGAGATCCATTTCAGTAAATTACCCCTGAATTTATTGCTCCCAAGTTACAATTTTTAATTGCGGATTTATTGCTCCCACTTTACTTTTTTGGGGGGGGGATCTTCCTCTTTTTCTGAATGAAGCAGAGAGACAGGACTTCTGAGTTGCTTTAGAAAATGTGGTTTACTTTTTTTATCTTTTATACAGGCGGAAAGGGTAAGTTGGTTTTACAGATGTTCACAGCATGGCTCAGAAGTCACAAGACCTATGGTTACAGGGTTCTTTAAGGATTTATCAGCCAAGAAAACACTGCCAACAAAAATATTTATGTTATTAAACCAATACTAAGAAATTTCATTTAATTACAGTGTTACAGTGTGACCTTTCTTAGCCAGTCCTGTTCTGACAGACAAACTTACATTGCTGCACTCTAAAATTTTTTGTTTATTTTTTCTATATTTTAAACTCTAAAGCTAAATCTGTCTCAGCTGTGTTTAATTTTAAGCTTTGGTTTACAGGCTCAATGCTCTGAGAATTCCTTACATTTTGAATTCCAGCATATTTCAGTAAATTGCCCTATGACCTGCCCCAAGTACTCATGTGTGTTCCCACACTGGTTTCTGGAACAGAAAAAACAATCAAGTCTGCTGGCTATTCTTTTAAATCTATTACAGTATTGCAGTCAACTGTGGTATTACAGCTTATTTCATCTTCATTGCCACTTTTAAAAATATGCCAACATGTTGTCTACCTGTACAGAACCACCATATGAATATTATCCTGCTACATGACATTTTATTGCGCCTACCTCCTCTTGCTGTGATTGTAAAGTGTGGCGAGATTACAAGTGCCAAGATTTGAGACCCTTTGATGTACTTCCCTGTCCCTTCCAGTTGGTCCAGAGATTCCCCTCAACCCTGTCTACAAGACTGCAAACACACCATCCATAGATGATTACAGACTAAATAAATATTGACATTCTTATTTATCTGTTGTGGGCTCAGCAAAGTCTGAGCTAGCAAAATCACTCTCAAAGAACTGCATTGGAATTCTCTGTCTAGGAACAGATCTGACATTTAGCACTGATAGGTGATGTGATGATAACTGCAGTACAGAACAAGGACACTTTTCTTATCTTCTGACACATTATTTTAGTATACCTCCATGTGTTATCTTTATCTCAGCCCTCTAACAGTTATTGAGCCAAAATTCTTCTATCTTGGAAGTAAATAACTCCTTCCTGCCATTTTCATTGCAGGATGAGCTGTCCTCAGGACATTTATACCTAGATATTTCTGAGCAGAGGATATATTTATTTTTTCTAACAGAGACATATAGTATGTCTCACAGGACTGAGGTTATACCTCTAGAATTCTATAAAATCAAAATGCAATTTTCTGCATCTTTAAAATTCTTCTATTTCATTAGATTTATTTTTTTTCCTGCCTCTGTGTGTGTGTTCTTTCCACTCTTACTATTATTTCTTTCTATGATGATTGCAAGTTCCACCTCCAAATGAGAACTCTGCATATTTTGGTACACATTTATGCAGAAATAATTTTAAGATCTTTAAATGTATTAAAGTTGCATCTTTGCTGTTTGTGCATAGGAACCCGGCAGTTCCTTTCTAAGGTTATGGGCTCCCTCTTCTGGACACAGTAATAAACACGAATATAAATCATGAGTACTGGTACCCACTCCGTTTTTTTTAATATTTCTTAAAATAAGTAGAAATCGTTCAGAACTGGGCTGCTAGTTTCTGTCTTAATCCCTCAAGTGAAAATTGCAGTAATTCACTGAATTAGCTGTGGGGTTTTACTATAACTAAGGGAAGAATGTCCAGCAACTTGCTGAAGTATTAGTAAGTAGATCTTATATGAAGCATGCCACAGTTTTTGCACTGACTTACTGGCACATTATGTTTTATAAAACATTTTCATTATCTGCAGCAGGTTTACAAAAATCTCTCATTACCCCATACTTTAGAAGTGTAGAAGAAGTACATTTTTATCCTGTCTAGCCTTAGATATTTATTTGAGATATGTTTAAAATCCATGTTTAGTGACTGGCTGATTCCCAGCCAGCTCAAGCATCTCTTACTGCTTGGCCAGCAACTATGTTTTAACAAACTATGTCACATCTGTAAGAAGAAAGAACTGACACTGTTATGCTTAAAAGACCTCTGGAGTTCAAATCTGTGCCACTTGCTGAAGGAAAACTTAAAACTTGTATAGAAGTATATTAATAACTTCCTGCATAGTTTGTCAGAATTTATGAGTTATTTTTCACATCATATTTCTTACCAGGTTTGCTTTTGGGGGCCAAATCTTATATCTGGCTTTTCTTTCTAAATAGGTGGAAACTGAACAACTGGGATATTGATTTAACAAGGGAGCGCTACAGTATGGTGGGAGGCAGACTTGTTATCGCTAATCCAGAGAAGTCAAGGGATGCTGGAAAATATGTCTGTGTAGTGTCCAATGTCTTTGGAACTGTCAGAAGCACTGAAGCCACTCTGAGTTTTGGATGTAAGCTATTTTTTATGTCAGAATATAGAGAAACTATGGTTATCTAGGAATGCCCAATATTTTACACTGCAGTGTATTCGGCTAATGTGTGCTGTATCTGTATTAATCTGTAAAATCAGTATCTTAAGTGCCTTAGTCTGCAGAGATAGACACAAAATAAGTTTGTAAGCATTTTATATTCTTTAGCATTCAGCTGACATAACATAGCCTGCCCAGTGAGTTACTGTTAAATTATTAATTGAAGAGACTCATGGAGCCAGATCTGGAGATAATAATGTCCAGACTCTTTTAAAATCATGGTAGGACCTGAGGGGAGATAGTCACAGAAGAAAGACTTGAGTGAGGGCATATGGTGATGAGGTGCAGTGCAAACACAACTGCAGGGGGATGGCACAGCACCTGCTAGTAAATTATGCCCTGACTCCTAGGCTACAATGAATAAACACTGCTTGGGGAAATTTCTGTCAACTTCTGACAGTCATGAGCTAGTCTTGTGAAGACCTGCATATCACCAAATATATGAATTGTAAAAAACTCGTACTAAATGAAGACTAAAGCAAAATCTTATGGACTTAAGACAGTGTTTGGGATTTTTGTTTTATTTTGCCTTAAGTTACCTTCTCCCCAGATGTATTTTATTATCAGAAGGCAGAAAAAGGAATCCCAAAAAAAAGGAACCCACTCTAACTGGGTCCATTCATAAAGCCCTGAGTGCCCTGACACTAAGAGTTTGGTGCCCCTCCATAAGTCCTTGCTGTAGAAGATCAGACATGTAATGAAAATTTCATCTTTCTGATAGTACTTGTGAGACTGTGGGACCACAAATATTAGGGAAAGACAGAAGCTATAATGAGCTGATGGATCATATCATCATTGATAAAGTCTTAGTCTGTATTTACCCAGTGTATCTTCTAGAAAAAAAATTTGAACACCAGGTTGTTACTTTCTTATAATGGAGAAAACATCAACATTCCATTTGTGGGAAATTTATTTATACCTAAAGCAGGCTTCAGTCATGTCAGTCCTGAATATTCAATAGGATAAAAAAATGAACCAATAAACCCAATAGATGAAAAAATAGACCCCAAACAGTCTGAGGCATGTGTTCTGCCTACTAGCTGAATGTTGATAATGTACTGAACAGAACCCTAATATAGAGTGTTTCAATATGTAAACTGGAATAAGGTAAAGAGCTAAGGAATAGTGAAGAGATAGCTGGAAACTGATAAATATCTGGTTTTTAAAAAGCCTGCTTTTATTCTTCTTTATACTGTTGTATTTCTTCCTTTCTCCTTTTTAATGATCACCTATAAAAAACATTTCTTTCTACAATCACTGTTTTTGGAGAACTGAATAGAGTTGCCAAAACTAATATAGAAAGTGTCTGATCTTAAGTGTAAGTTTTTTTCTTTTGCTTATGCATAAACTGATTGAAAAATATCAGCAACCATTTAGAAGAGTTCAAAAGTCTTGACCAGCTGTAATTTTGTTTTGCTGTCAAATTTCCTGAAACTGTGGAACAAAACCCACAGTCTCTCATATACGACATCAATTAGTCCATCTGAGAATACTCTAGATATTTTTTAGATCAAGTGCCTTAAAACTCACTAAAATATTTTAAACCTAACTACTCTTAGGGATAAAGTCTGCATTATTTCTTTCTTTCCCCTGGCATTTATAATTATGATGACAAAAATAATGTTAAAAAGTTCATTGGGTGATGACAAATAAGAAAAACTGGCATTAGGGATCTGCTATGTATTGATGTATTTCTATAGAAATCTCTACAGGAGTGAAATTAATGATAATAATAAATAGTGTATAATTACTGGAATACTGTAATAAATACTGTAATAATTACTGTAGTTAAAATCCCTATTCTTCTCCCCTTGCTTTTTTAAAAACTAGATCTGGATCCCTTTCCACCTGAGGAACGTTATGAGGTTAAAGTACGAGAAGGTGTTGGAGCAGTACTTCTTTGTGAGCCCCCTTACCACTACCCAGGTAATTCAGCTAAAAGTCCTTCATTTTCAATGTCTTAAGAGTAAAAAATAAATCAGCATTTATTTTTGCAGGTTTCCTTTATGTTTACTTAAGCAGTAACTTTTGTGCAGTAACTTTTGTGCAGATTGAGAATCACCATTTAGGTTAGGTTTCTGTTTTGAATATATTTGTTGTTGACTGTATGTTGACCATTCATTCTACCTACTAAATTCACCTCAACTGCTGTGATCATGAACTTCTGTTAAAATCATGGAACAGCAGAAGCATCCCCTGAGGGTCAGATGTGAGGTTGTTTATTCTCTGGAAGAGACTTTTTCTCATCATTAGCTCTTGAACAGCTCTGCAGGGATTATACCCATAATCTCAAGCATCTGGATGTCCATCATGAGGGATGAAATTAGGTGTTAG
>VRYO01001878.1:4581476-4617502 GCA_009812075.1 Sialia sialis
TGGATTCTTCAATGAAAAAGGTGCGGCTTATATTCGTGAAACTACTGTATCTCTATTAGAAATCCTTTCTTGTTATGTCTAATCACATGCTAATTTGGCTAATATTCAGCAACCTACTTGTGTAAATATTTATTCTGTTATTCTGGATTTAAATTATACTAAAATCCTCATATTTAGATACCTTTTATTTTTTTCCTGTTCTCCCAAGGGAACTGGGTCTATAGAGAACAAAAGTTGCTAATTGTAGTTGTAGTGTCCGGGAACACCAAGGATCACGTTTAGTTTCAGCTCTGTGTTCAAAATTATGTACCAGTGCCTCCTGAAGAGTCCTTCTCCTTGGCTGACAATATTTATTATCTGATCATCCATGGACCAAGAGATTCCTTTTTTGCTTTCAGAATCTGTTTATCTCCATGTGAAAAGATGTTTAAAGTGTAACTACTTTTAGGCTGATTTGGAAGGAAACAGCCCTTTGAGGAGTCAAGAGTTGCCTCATTTGCTGAGTTTTAAGAACACAGTTAGGAAGCCTCACTGCTCTCTTTCAGTGAGAGAACATATCCTTGTCCAACAAGCCAGTAGAAATATGCTAAGATCAGCTGATAAACATTGAAACCCAAAGATACACACTCCTTTCTACAATAAATCTCCTGAAAGTCTATGTCCACACTCAGTAGCAGTGTAGTAGGTAGTCTGCAGTGTAGTTTGTGTTGCCTAAGGAATTAATAAGTATGTAGTTATTCTCCTGTACACTGGTGTCTTTCAAAACATTTCCTACAGGTGACTATTCAGTCACACTTTTGGTAGATCTGTATTTACATTGCAGTAGAGTAGTTAATGCATAGGAATACCCTGAAAACATTTGAATTGCCTCGTAAATTCATTAGTTTGTCCTTAGATAAAGACTGGAATGAGTCTGTCAGACAAAAATTGAGCTTAAAGAGTAAAGCCCCAGTAAACTAACTCCTTGTTACAGCAAAAAGAGCAAATAAAATCAGTCTGTGTCAGATTTTATTTAGTTGATGGCTTTTATCTACCTCACAGATATCACAAAAAGAAATTTGTTCCATAGAACAGAAAAATAGACTGAAAGTGTTGATGAATCTGTTATTTTGCTGTGGAAGGAAGGTAAAAATAGCTTTATCAAAAGAGTTTGTAGTGCAAGAGAAAGGAACCTGAGCTTTCTACATCTGTAAGTCATGTGTCAAACATATTAAACAAAAATTTTTATATCACTGATGTACACTTCTGGAGTTTCCTCTAAATAAAGAAAATAGAAGTAAACTGGATTATTTTTTCCTTTTAGGGGAAATTAATTCTGATTTTAGGCACATTCTAGCAAAGCATTACAAGTTGACAGATGTGGGACCAAATAAGGCCTTCAGAAAATGTGTAATTCTCTTAGAAGACTGGCACTATTTAGTTCCCTGCTACCTGTTTCATCTTCCAGATAGCCAGTGGTCCTGGACTCCTGATCTCAAATTCTGATTATCTCCACAGTGTTTCGGACCCTTTATTAAAGTGCTTCATTTCAAAATCAAATTACCCTAACTTTTCTAGACTACCTTGGTCTCTATAAACTTTCTGTGGTCTGCAGAGGGAGGGAAAGAGGTGCTTCTCTTCTCTTCTGTTGAATCTTGTGCTGGATTGTTTCCTATTTCAATAGATTATAGAGATGGATACTCCACAAGATTCAAAAGAAGCTGAAGAACTCTTAATTCACTTAGATCTTTAAAATTAAGTAATTTAGATCTATATGTCAGCTAATTTACTTGTCAGTATATAACCTCTGAAGGATATCTTTCTTCCTTAAGATATTTCTTGGTTTGTTTTGCATTTGATCTGTCAATACTGGTAGAAATTATTTTAGCAGAGCTATGTTCTTGTTTCACATTCTTAAGCCTTAATTCTGGACTCTCAAGTGCAAATCAAGTGCAAATAGTCTTTGTTACTCTGTCACGGGTGGGCACCTTGGTCTTTATCTGGGACAGAGGGGACATCAGGATTGCATTCAAAGTCTGCATTTGTAGGTATTAGGTGGTTCAATGCTTAAGTAATAACAAATGCAGATTTTTTTTACAAATTCAGCAAATTCAATGCAATGGTTTATATAGGATATAATTAGGAGGAATATGCACTTTCTGTATTTCTGTTCTATTCATTTGTTATTGTATTGTAGGATTAAAGGTTTTTCTCTTTTCTGGGCAAGGAAAGGGGTTTTCTCTTTTCTCTTGCCAGTTTCCTTCTCCCTGGCAGTTCTGAGCTGAAGTCACTGGGTGGCAGGTTTGCTCAGGCTTTCTTGGATGTAAGGGGTGAGCTGGTTTACACTTGACAGCAGCAGCCCAAACTGCTGAGCTTGAAACGTGCTCACCAGCACTTCACAAACACAGAAGAAAAAGATATTCCACTGTGAATGTTAAGATTGCCTGGTGTAGGAAGCATGTGCTCTGTGCTATAGTTTCCTCTTGGTGGAGGATCCTCATCTATCCCTCTGATAATATCACTGTTGATTTATGTGATTCTGCAGCTCAAGCTGCATTGATAAAGTCCCACAATATTTCAGTTCTCAAAATAATACTATTATTATTGTCATATAGACATAATGAAATGCTAATTAAATCCAAGTAAACACCTGCATAATTCTTCTTTCTTTGAATGCAGGTTTTGGTGTCTCCATCATTGCTGAAGGCAAAGCTAATTTGCATTATATTAGTACTAAAATTAATTTCTCTAAAGGACATGTGCCAGTTCTGTTTTCATTTCCTGTGACAGCAGTATGTAAAGGGGAAAAAAAGAAAAAAAACCCAAACCGAAACAGAATAGAATTGGTTAGCTTCCAAAGACCCAAATGGAATCTTCAAAATCTTACTATTAAACAGATTACTTTTACCTTTGTGTATGGTGGTTCCTCTGATTATTTGATTGAGGAACTGAACATTAGCACATCTTTTCAAGTCCGACAAAGATACTCTTCAAGTAATCTGGAAAACTCTTAAACAAACTCTGTTTGTTTTCTATTTATAGACCTTTGTCATATATTTATAGATCTTCATAATATATTTTTAAACATTGAAAATATTACTTTAAAGATATTTATAATAAGAAATACATACAGTATCCAAATAAAAATATTCCTTTAAGTTTATTACAAAAAATAAAGTCTTTTTAAAATACTTTTGAGTCCCACTAATCCATTTTTATATATAGTCAGGAAAAGGAGCTCCATAATTTAACTGGTTCAAGTCAGAAACTTGTATATAGGCTTAGGAAGAATTCAAATTTAGTCTATAGTTGTCTTAGTGGCATAATGATACAAATATATTTTAAAATGCCTTCCATACCAGGAGTATTTCTGTTTGCTACATTATTAGTTGTCTTAAGCCATGCCAGCGTACCCTGATATTTTTATCATCATTTTATCTTTAATAAGTTAAATTGAATTGCTGTACAAGTGTTCAGGAAGTTGACCTGCCTTTCTTCTTTAAGTATTGAAATGAAGAGTAAGTTGTGATGGAAAGATGTAGTAAAGCCAGGTGATGGATTTTGTCATAGAGACAGCTGACTTGTTACCTCGTGACATTTTCATACAAAGGGACATTTCTCAAGCTGATGCTGACACACCTCAGTGTCATTACTGCTACAGAGTGTGAATTTTGAGTTTACAGTGTTCTCTCCAGTGTTCATAGGTGCCAGGACATGGCACAAAGGCAGACAAATACATTCAGCATAGAAATTGCAGCACCCATAGCTCAGGCTCTATTCAGCTTTGAAGTAGCTTCTGAATTCAAGGTGTCTGTGCATAACCAGCTCTATCCCTGCAGCTATCTTGTGGTTAACCTCCAGTAGTGTAGATTTCTCTGAATAATGAAAAGCTTGCTTTTTCCTTATGCAAATACTATTCCTCTTACTTTATCTCGCTTTGAAGTACAGAAAGCTTTACAGTCTTCTAGGATGGCACTCATAATATTCTGGACAAACACAGCCAGACAGGTACTTTTCATTTAAGTGCAGAACATGTGGAAGAGCCTGTTTCTTTGTTTAATTGTTAAAGGTGGTTAGTCCAGATACCAAAATTCACATTGCTGATTTCTGAAAGAGGTGAGATGAATTCTAGATTGGAGACAGTGTTTGCCAAAACACTTTGTTTCTTCTCCAAAACTGATGGTTTTGTAAACAACAAAGAATAAATTGAATATAAAAATCAGATTAGAGGAGTAGAGATGTATAGCTGCCTGGTTTTTGTACATTATTTTAAATTGCAGTTCATTGGCTGGACATGGATAGACAACGTTATTCTACTGCTTCAATAGATTGCTATGGAGACACTTAGTTTTATTGTATAAATCTGTATTCCAACCCAAACTATTCTATGATCCCACTGTTACCTGCACCAGAAAATATGCAAGGAATTTGATTTCCATTTTTATTCATTACTTTCCCTGGTAATCCTCCTTCCAAAGTGTTTAGTCTAGCTCCAGCTGTAGACCAGGAAATTAATACAAAGTTCAAGAGAACTGAAGAATTGGAGTAAAGTATTTAGATAGGATTAGGATGGAAAAGACCTTTTAGGAGCATTGAGTCTAACTGTTAACCCAGCACTGTGAAGTCCATCTCTAAAGCATGTCTCTAAGTGTCACATCTACACATCTAAATACCTCCAGGGTTGATAATTCAAGCACTTCCCAGGGTAGCCTGTTCCAATGCCTGACAACCCTTTCCATAGAGAAATTTTTCCCTTGTTATTTCAAAGAGACCAACCCCCACTTCACTACTTTAGGTAGTTGCAAGGAGTGATAAGGTTCTACCTCTGCCACTTCTCCAGGCTGAACACCCTCAGTTCCCTCAGCTGCTCCTTATCACACGTGTGCTCCAGCCCCATCACCGGCCTTTGTTGCCCTTCTCTGGACTTGCTCCAGCACCTCAATGTCTGTCGTGCTGTGAGGGACCCAAAACTGAACACAGCACTTGAAGTGCCTCCTCACCAGTCCCAAATACAGAGTGACAATCACTGCCCTGATCCTGCTGGACACAATTTTTTTAGATACAAACCAGGATGCCACTGACCTTGGTCACCTGAGCACATGCTGGCTCATGTTCAACTGCTGTCAACCAACACCTTCCAGGACCTTTTCCTCTGGGCCATTTTCCAGCCACTCTTCCCTCAGCCTGAAGCACTGCCAGGGGTTGTTGTGACCCAAGTGTAGGACCCACACGTGGCCTTCAACTCATAAAATTGGCCTTGATTCATTAATCCAGATGTCCAGATCCTCCTGGAGAACCTTCTTGCCCTCCAGCAGATCAATACTCCTGTCCAATTTGGTGTCCTCTGCAACCTCACTGAGCATGCACTTGATCCTCTCATCCAGATCATCAATGAAGATATTAAACAGGACTGGCCCCAGTACTGAGCTCTGGAGAACCCCACTGGTGCCCAGCTGCCAACTGGATGTCACTCCATTCACCACCACTCTCTGGGCTTGGCCATCCAGACAGTTTTTTCCCAGCAAACAGTCCACCTATCCAAGCTGTAGGAAACCAATTTCTCCAGGATAATGTTGTGGCAAATGGTGTCAAAGGTTTTCATAAAGTCCAGCAGAAAACATTCATAGCCTTTCCCTCACCCACTAAACAGGTCAGCTTGTTGTTAAAAGCAGGTTATTCAAAATAGGAAAGCTCAGTTACACACTAATTAGGAAGAAGAGGTTATTTATGGACTAGAAGAAAGCCAGAGTTGTAGTGAGCTCATTTAGTACAGTTTTTGAACATATTAAAGTGATAAGTGATAATTGATGAAGAATGACCAACCAAATAACTGCTTACTGCTTTTTTTTTTTAATGAGAGTTCCAGCACTCTCTCAAGGCACTATGTCTGTACACTGCTTTCAGTGCCTTGATGTATTAGGGAGGTGCTTTATACATGAGTGAGCTGGAAATCACTCTAAATATTGCTCCAAAGCTACCCTAACTTGGGTAGGTTTGGAGTAATATTTAGAGGCGGTGGCCTAATAATGACCTAATGAGCATGAAATGAGATGGATGGAGTCAGTGGTTAAGAGTAAGGAGGGGAAGGAAAGCAGAGTATGTAATAATGCTGAGGTTAAAGCCAACAAGTAGTTTTGTCTGGCAGAAGCCTTTGAGGAAACTTATTCTACTTAGAGCAAAAAGAATTGGAATTCATTTAGAAGATGAAAATCTGCCAACTTCTGTGCTAAAATTAAAAAATACTCTGCAAAAGCAGTCGACTGTAACATTTATGTGCTTTTAAGACTTACCAGTCAACCAAAATTCATGTACCATCTATAGTTAAATAGCTGGAGCCAGGAAAGCTAGGTGTGAGCACTACTCAGAGAAAAGTAGTTTGCAGTGTTTCGGGAATTTTCGTTATCAGCCATAAAGCTGTGAGCCATGAGCATAATTGAGCAAGTACCTAGGCTTTTTCTGCTGTTATAAGTGAAATTACTAGGCCCATTACCGCAGGGATGCTGGTACAAAGCACAGTCCTCAGGAATTCTCAGTGGTATGCTGAATGGAGAAGAATAATATATTTGTTGGAAATACTTCCCAGTCCACATCTCAAGCATAGAATTAACACTGTATGTCCTTTATATATAAATACAGCTCACTGAAGGAAAAGATTCTTTAGTGGGAATGGCTGTCATCACTATCCTGCTGGGTTTTTTATTTATCTGTAACTATGGCTTATAAAACAAAACAAGGTCTCAGGTGAATAGGATTAAGACAGTAGTGTTGCACTGGTGATGTTTTCCCCATGTCTCTGGTATCACTATCAGGAAAATATCTATAATCACATTTACATGGACATAGCTCAACAGCTGTTGGATTATCTGTTCTGGTTTTAGCAACCACACAACTAATTCTGTACTGGCAGGATCAAACCAATTCACATGAGTTCATTTAGAGTTAATAATTTTAGGTACAAGTAGTAGAAAAAGATTTTTAAAATTATTTCTAGGTTTGGACAAATTGATCTCATCATCAAGAATCCCATCTCTTCCAGGTTACTTCTTATTGATTCTTGTACCATTTTACATCTTCTGTGTATTAAACAATGCTGAAGATCAGATGTCTAATTTTAGAACCTGAATTTAAATAAAGCACTGTCTCTGCTTACCAGGTTCTTCTATTTCTGCCAAGTAAACTTTTTTATTACAAAAGTCTTGTAAGCCATATTAACAGAAGTTCCTTTATTGTCTCTGAGGGCCCAACAAAAGTGGATAAACACCGTTTTCCAGCAAAACACTAGATTCCTGTAAATGATATTTAATTCTACAGGGACTCATTCGGATGGATTTCATCAATTTAGTGCACTGGCAAAGGTGATGGTCAAAAAAAACCAGTGGCTATCAGAAAGAGGTCATAGAATGCTATTTTTGACATCACTATTAAATCATAAATATAGGGCTCAAATGATGAAAGTATTGGCTTGGAACTTGATAAATACTGAGTGGTGAACCACAGATACCCTTGGAACATCCCTGAGTATTGCTATCAATATTTCCAGTCTGTGATTCAATCTTCTCTGAGTTAAGGAACTTATTTTTAAATGTAGCCAAGCTGAGGTTTTTGGATGAAAACATACAGTACATTCATATCTAATTTGTGGACAGAATTTGCTGATGCCTGTGCTCACATTTTGCTTGGTAAGCTCTTCTTTTACCACCAAGAACTTAGGCTTCTTCTGGGGTATGGAAACCTTCATTACCAACTGCATAAAACCTTGCTCCAGGAGACCTTCTGAAGCAACAAGATACAACACCATATCTATGGGTTGATGATTTTTAAAATTATGTTTCATTTTTCCATCTGTTTTTCACCATTTAGGTTATAAGACCAAGTTCCCATAAGGGAAATTATCGTTAGTGGAGGTATATGGGAACATCATTAATAAATACAATAAAGTATTTTAATTAAAGTGCTAACATATAAATGAATGATTACTAGTCCTATTATGAATTTGTAATAATTTGTTATTGAAGTAATAATATGATTATGAGAATTCTGGTCTGTTTCTAAACTTTATTGCTTTGCCTAGCATTTACTGAAGTTTATTTGCAAATAAAAATGCAAGCAATGATCAGAGAATCCCAGGCACTGTAGTTCTTTCTAGGATGACATTAAGTGTTAATGAGGTAATGCACAGCAGTTCAAATAGGGAACTGTTTGTCTTTTTTATTGAAACCAAAACCAATAAAATCAGAATTAAAAAAAAATAAACAGAACCCCACACAAAAAAACCCCCCACACACCAAAAAAAACCAACAATCAAGTGAAAAACAGAAACTGAAAACTCAAAGAGTTTGATGTTTTGCAGCTTCTTTATTACAATTTTGTGGAGGGCAGAAGGGCTCAGCCCACTGTGGGGCTCACATGTGATTAATCAGGTGTTCAACCAGACAGTGTTCACTTATGCAGTAGATTTCACTATTCCAGTTCACTATTCCAGCAGATTTTCAAAGGATGCTGTCTGTGAAAGCAGTCTCCTTGGAGTTCTCAGGAATAAACTGGGCAGGCATGAGCACAGAAATGACACTATCCCAGACTCTTCTCATCTCTGTAGGCTGCATGCACTTTGACAAATCATATTAGCCTTGAGTGAAAAGTGTGAATATATACATATGCACATGAAAATAGTTTAATAATAACTAAGAGAGAAATCATATGGATTATATCAGGAATACTGGGTCGTTTGCTGATCCAGCAGATCTGTTTGATCCTTGCTAGCAGCACTTGTGTCACTAAAAAAGAGAGAAGGCACAGTGTAACCTGCCTTTCTTGCTGACCTTGTAAAGCAATCAGCTGAAGTATTGCTAGCCAGAATCAAGCACTTTCTTTCATGTATGCTTGATTGTTCTTTCACTCAATTATTTATTTACCACAGTAATTTCTTAAATATGTGAATTCTTGTGTTGGACCTGAAAGAGTTCATGTTAACAGATTTCAGTTTGTGCTGAAATTTTATGCCAGAAGAAATTGAAGCTGGCAACCAAAATCCTCTCTGGAGTCTGGAAAGGAAAAGGATAGTGTTATTTGGATATTTTAATCTCCCCTAAATATACACTATAAGCCCTCATTCTAGTTTCAGACCATTTGGAAAAGATTTAACCTTACTTTCTTCTCTCATCCTTTCCAATCAGGAAACATAAACTGGATGGCATTAGCTTTATCTCATTTCTTCTGAATGTCTAAATGCAGAGACACAGCCTTAATATTTGAGCTTGTCTTGAAGATCTTTTTTGTTACCCAGAATCTCTCATTAGATAGCATTAGTTCTGACACCTAAATATTTTTCCAGTTTCTGTTTGCACATACCACTTTGCATCTGAATTTTTTTTATTCCTGCATGTAAATGTAAAAGTCATTGCAGTAAGTTATCCCAATGTTTGATTATTTTATTTTGGCGGGGGGGGGAAGTTCAGTTATATTTTTTAACAATTTTCAGTGAATTAGGAAATCTGAATGTTGCCCCTGTTGATATAGTGTGATATAAATCCACGTGTTAATATTTTTGTAGCACTTTCACTCCCATGAAAGTGAAGATGTATTTTGGAGAGAGCATTTGGGGTTTTTGTGAAATCCCTTTAAGACTAGCAGATGTATAACCCATTGATTTAACCTAGTAATCTTTTTCTGGAATAAAATGCAGGATGGAAAAGCAAAATATCTCAAGTGTGTTATTTTTTAATACTTAAGTTAAAGTCTTAATGAAAATGTGTTTTCATTAAGAAATAGCTGTGGTGCACCTAGTGGTCTCTATTCTACTTGTTACTTTACGGGTGCACATCTGGTTACTCAGAAGTGCCATAGGATGAAAGTGCTATATTCTGGTTTTGTCTCTGTACAGCCAAAGGTAGCCAGGGGCCCACACATCCATCTGAAAGCATGGCTCCATATTTCCCAATAGTCTGGCATTGGTGAAGAGTATTAAGGAAGAATTAGGGTCTGGGATGTTGAATGTATGAGCCTTGTTGAGCAGTAAATTGCTTCCCTGGGATGCTGCTGTTTGCCCAGGAACAGTTGCAGGGGAAAAGCATTTCCAGCCTGACAAGCAGCAAGGGAGGGCAGAGGAGAACAGGGCACGGCTTGGTGACCTTTGTTTCGGCTGTGCTTGTAGCCTCTCTGTGATCAAAACTCAGGTACTTTAGGATTAGAAAGGAAGAGCCAAACAGCATCCTGCTCTCTTAGTAGGACTCCGTGACATGCTATCCTTCCAAAGTGTTTAAAAAAGAGTTTTAAAAAACGGTGCAGAAAAATCAACTGACTGTGGTTTACAAACAAATTCTTGACTCAAGTTTAGTGTTCAAATATGGGCTTCAAAAAGTAAGAGGGAAATGTAGACTTGCTAATGATCATTTTCTAAGGTGTCTGTTTTTTTCCATGTTCAGTTAAGAGCCGCAGCTCCTCAGGGAACACGAGACGTTTTCAACAGCTGTCCTATTGATGCCTTGGGTTTCCAGGCATCACCACAAATCAGATGTATGTTTGAGGGTGATCTGTTCTCAAAGTAAGCACTTACTTTTTAGAAATAACAACCACTGTAAATCAGTTGGGAGGAGTGTGTAGACAGGTACTATGTAGCTGCACAGGGATGTTTACCAGTTTCACTAAATGTTGTTTTTGTGACAGATTAAATCCAATGGTGAGCTGCTGATTAAAAATGTTCAGTTGCGGCACGCAGGGAGGTACATGTGCACTGCTCAGACAATTGTGGACAACTCCTCAGCTTCAGCTGACCTTGTGGTAAGAGGTAAGCTTCTCCAGGTGATACAGAAATTTCACTAGTTTTCACCTAGACAGGACACCAAGACGAGAATGTTTCTGATTGTTTAGGATATGTGATTTCTCATTAACAGATAGCAGAAATTAAAATGAGTAGCACATAAACATGCAAAGTCATAAAAGTCTACTCAGGGAACTGATTTGATTGCAGAAAGTATTTTCCTGAAAAGAAATAAAGATTTTTTGATTATGGGTATTTTTCTTCTGTGAAAGCAATTTTTAGATAGTTTAATTTGGGGTTTATTATTAAAAATAGATTTCAAAGCTCATTTCAATGTATCTCCTGGATACATGTCTAAGTGTCTTCTCATTTTTCATAAAGCTGTATGGATTAAATCATTGTGTATAATACTAGGCCTACATTAAAAGGATTCTGAGTTTTCAAATTACAGAAATCAAGACATCTGAGGTTAAGTTTTTATCTGATTCATGTCTGTTAAGTGTTACTGCAGTCTCAAAATGTTCTTCTTGCTCATATAGTATGTATTCTACAAGGTCTGTTGCAGTGTGAAGTTTCAATGGCATGATGTCCTTTGGGCATTTTGCTCTTTTATGCCTGTGGGTATAACACATTCTGAAGTTCTAATACTCCTTTTGGCTGACAATTCAAGCCTCTATAACTTGTACATTGAGTTGCCTTGCTGTTGTGTTTTGCACCACATTCGAGTTACACCACAGAGCTGTGTAGCAGCTGAGGTACAGCTAGGATCATGGTTCTGAGCTTCTGTCATCTCAGGTTGTTGTGCAGTTGAGTATTTCTGCATTTAATTTTTGCCCATGAAATGGCATCAGTTTTGGATGAAGTGTCAAAGTAAATATGGTAAGTGATGAAACTACAGAATGATCTGCAAAGTAAAAGAGTAAGCAATTCCTTTCAAAAATTAAAAGACAAGGTGCTTTATCAAGCTTGTGATTCCCCTTCCAACCCATTAATTAGAGCCATTGCTCAGAGACTATTTTGTAGAAGAAATTAGCGTTCGTTTTGTTCTCAAAATTCAGATTTTAATACATTGAACACAGTTCTGCTTACAGCTGCCTTTTTTGTGAATGTAAGCCTCAGCATCTTACCAGACCAAGAGTAAATATCTTATGAAATATGATAAATTTGGGATTGTAGTTTCACTGCATTGGTAAGGAAGAGGCAACAAAGAGTATAAAAACAAAGAGCTGTGTTCCAGAGCATCTTATCAGGGAGCAGTAAAGGATAGCCACTGTCACTGCAGGCATATGAAGGTGTTTTGTCCACGGAACAATTTAACAGCTCCCATGGAGTGTTCTATGTGATCTTGTTTAAATTGCTAGTGCTGTTAGTGAGCTGAAGACCCTGCACCCCTGCATGCACCTACAGACCTTACTGGGGCTGTGTTGGCCTTGCTGGGGCTGTGTTGCAGTGCCTGCTTCCAGCTCTGTCTCTGGCCCTGCCTGCAGGATGTGCTTCAGGCTGTGCTCTGGGTAACTGCCTCCTGGATAGACTGCAGTTTGTCACCTGGATGTACCCAGTTCACTGCCCCTGGTACCTGGGACTACCATATCAGCACCTGGCTCTGCCCGCTGCATTTGGACCCAGTGGAACAGTGTCCCATTGCTAACGGAACTACCAACCTTGCGGTTAGTTGTGGGTCCAGTATCAGCTTTCCTATGGAGTCTTTCCCTTCTCCTGTGGCCCTTGGTGTTTCCAGAGAGATGCCATTTTCAGAAGTGAGGTGAGAAGCTGTGAGAGGTATCTTTTGAAGAAAGAAGGAAAGTTGTTGGGACTGCCAAACCTTTCCATACCTTCCAGCCTGGGGGCTTCTGAAGTGAACAGTCTTGCAGGAGAATGGGTCTCTCATCAGACTTTAATTATGTGTGTCCTTAGAGCTGGGATAGCAAATGTGCATGTTACCAGGGTGGAGAGCTGACCAGCAATCCTCATCTTAAAAATCAGCTCTTAACAACAATTTCTATTTTGTGCAACCTTTGTGAAGAGCAAGAAGCTGTTCCACATGTAATGAGGTATTTAGTCCTTAAATTGAAAGGGACGTCCAAGGAATTGAATTGCTTGCTTGAAGGATATATTCACTGAAACCAAGAAACAATAACATATATGCTAGTATATGCTTTTGATTCAGTTAATTTCATTAGACTTCTTTTGCTCAGCTATATGGAGAAAAATAGAGCTCAAGAGCTGAAAATACATGTGGCACACTGTTTGTTTAGATCTGATGTAGAGATCTCCTTCTTTTCTTTTTTGTTGTTTTGATTCTCTGTGGTTTCTGTGTAAATAGTGCAGAGAAATATATTATGGTATTGCTGGGCTTTTGTTAATATTCTCTGGAACTTGTTCAATCATGTTGCTGGATAATTATCTGAATCATGTTGGCATATTATTATGCCTGAATGTTGAAGCAGAAAATATGTCTCAGTAGTCCTAATGCATTGTATCCATTTTTATACAACAGTTAATATGTATCAGACATATTAATAAAATATAAAACAGAAGCACAATAACAAAACCAGAATTTGCAGGAACTTTGAACCTGATGAGGGGTTTACCACATGAGGGTAATATGAAGGCCAACAAAAATGGGAAGACATCTATAGAAATCTATTTTAAGGTATTACTTTTCTCCAAAATAAGTAACAAGGTTTTCCATGTAACTTGTAACCAGGAGCTATAAGGCACAAGCAGAAGTGTGGGTTAAAGGTGGCCCCTCCCCCAGTAAGGTCATCATTAAGTGGAAGGAAAATTTTTTGCATTTTTTTCTGAGTTCAGTTTTGTTTGGTGAAAAGAGCAGTAACATTTTCAAAGTATCATCTTTTCATTTAAGATTATCACAGTATTGATCAGGCAAGAATCATGGAAGTTTTATATGGCAGTTATAAAATGCAAGAGCAGCTGTCCTATGAATCATTCTGTAGAATATTAAAAGTTGATGAACTTTAATATTTTCAGGGTATTTAATTGGTTAATTGTGCTATCTATTTTTTTCCCTCAGGTCCTCCAGGCCCCCCTGGAGGTATAAGAGTGGAAGAAATTAGAGACACTGCTGTAGCACTCACCTGGAGTCGTGGAACAGACAATCATAGTCCTATTTCTAAATACACTATCCAGTCAAAAACCTTTCTATCTGACGAGTGGAAAGATGCCAAAACAGGTAAGAGTAATGCCAGAAGTCAAAGAATACAGTAAATTTTAGAGTATGGTTGTTAGAAAGTTTGACTAATCAGAAAGCAATAACTGTAGAAGGAAACCAAGGATGCTATTAATGTCTGCTGCAGGTTTACTGTCCTGTCAGTGTCTTGTCAACAGTTCCCAGCATTTGGACGGCCTGAACTGAATATCAAGAAATACGTAAAAGCCAGAGTTGTTACCTGTTGGGGTTTTTTTGGTTGCCTAAAACGTTCAACATCAACTACTGGAATCATAAAAAATTATTTGCAGGTTAATTTTGATGAAAAGGGGATGTCTTCGTTTCTGTATTTGTAATGGAGAAAGCTGGTTAAAATTGTCTGGTTTTTCCCGGGAGCAGACTAAGTTCCAATTGCATTAAATTGGCACTCCTGGAGAAAACATAGCTAAGATTATCCTTCTAACCACTGGATGTCATCATTGTGCCACAAAATTGTAGTTAAATAGGAACCTACCTGAGCACAGGACATGCTAACATAATTTTTCACAGAATTTAACATTAAAGCATAAATTTAAAAATATTTTTAAGCTACTAGTATCTCAGAATGCTTTATGAAGGATAGCATTGTCATAAGCTATACAGAATTTTCCTATCAATATGTTTCATTATCCCACCCTTATAAATTACAATTTAAGTGCTTTCCTATGGAATTAAGAAATCACATACCCAGCATTTCAGAATATTAAGCATATTAATAGTTTCAGTCACTGTCTTCCATTTAAATTTTCACTTGAAACTATAGATATGTAAGAGATAGACTGACATATTGAACTGAAAATCTGTTGTATTTTTTAGTGTAAAAAGTTAGATATAGTAGGACTTAGATCATTTATTTTCCTTCAGATTATGTAGTATATGTAGTTCTCTTGGATATGATTGTCTCCATCAGCCAGTGCTGATATTTTTTATGTCAAAGTGTTTGGAAAATAAACCCAAAAGATTCCCCAGCCCCTTCTTATTTCTTATATCTTGTTTAATGGCTTCTGTAGAATAGATTTCTTTTCACTTTAAAAAAATAGTAATTAATGTAGAATTTAGAGCTGTTCAAATAACTGATTCTTTAGTTCAGTAACAATACATGCAGAAGGGAGGGTCCTTTTAGACTAGCTTCTGCTTTTCTCAGGATAAGTTAATTTTATTTCTTATTCATTCTGTAGTTTTCAATTAAAGAAGATAAGGAAATAATAAGAATTCCAGGTGGCAACTGATACTGTTTTGTCCTGTGTGTTACTGGAACTGGAAATGGAGGTGTAAGAGTTAACATAAGTGTTGGTTTCAGATCTTCATTCTGTCTGATTCAGAGCAGAGATTTGAAACCACTCTTCTCGCTTCTTGGGAAGGTTTCCTACTTCCAATGTTATAGGCATAATGGAATGAACTTCTCTGCATCACTGAAGTTCTCTGCTTCTCAGAGTTAATGAGACAGTCTTTGAGACATTCAGTCAGACTTTGAATCTTACTCTAAAGAATGCTGACTGGAATTTACATTTTGGGTAGGACAGGGAGGAATCGAGATCTTTGAATTCCTTTTTAAATATGCTAGCACAAAAGATATACATTATTAATTAATGAAAAGTTGAAAGTAGCTATTCTGGTGTTTTCAAAATCATTACTTTTTCATTTGAGCCATACTTAGGATTTTTAATAACTATTTGATTCCCTCAAAATAGGTAAAATCACCATAGTAACCATCACTGGCATCCCTGCAGGCTTTTACTTAATTGCTGAGCTGCTCCCATTGTGATTCAGTGTTAACTTTCAGATTAATGAAGCATGATGAACAGTCCAAATTGATCTGTCACCAAATGCTTAGGCTATCAGTTAATGCTGCTAATTTTCAATGTGTGAAACAAGAAAATATACTTTGGCATTGCATTTGGGAAATATTGTTATTATTACTATTAGCATTATTCCTCCAACCAAATCATTCATCTCATACTGAGTGTGTTTTGTGAAAGAAGTGCATTCTACTTCACAGTGTGGAAATATGTATGAATGGATTATTTTAGAAGCTTTTTACAATTATTCTGCTCTTTCCAATTAACAGTATCAGATTCTCATTGTGCAATTGTTCATAATTTTTCTGGGAATTAAATTAAGAGACTGTCTGTAGCCTAGGAAGGGGCATTAAATTTATATCACAATTTGGATGATATGGGAGGTTTGCAATAGCTTTACTGACTAGAAAAAAATATAATTTGAGTAAGGATGAGGGAGGGTGTTGGGCAGGTTGAAAGAAAAATGGAAAGTGTGTTCCTTTCTCCTTCAGGACCTCACTTTGGAGTGAAATCTTAATGATCAATAGGAAGAGGGAAGTGTTGTCACCATCTAGTGCTTACATTGCTGTTGCCTGGTTTTTTTTGCAAGCATTGCATTTATATTTTAATTCCAAATCAGCTGCCTTTCCAGTGCAGAATATCTCAGTTCTCAATCCTCCTCTAAACACAAGATTCTAATTTGACAAACAACTCTTGTTTGTATATAAATGAAAGTCCTCTGTCTTTCCATAGCTGCAGAAAGCTATAGAAACAATCCCTATTGTCTGTGAATTTCAGATGGTCATGAGTTACTCATTTTATTTATGATAAAGAACCTCATTCTTATGACATAACAAGTCTTTTCACAGGAATTACAAGAACATTTACTTTTGTTGATCAGAACCAGATAGCAAGTTACAACATGCTCACTAATTACGTGCACCAAATTAGGACCACATTTTATAAACCACTCTTCATCAATTGATTGAACCCTACATGTCTAGCCCTTGTCTGTTCATGTAATGAATTTTTATTTTACTGTTTCTGCATTACAGGTTTCTCATTGCATTTGTCTGTAGGGAAAATTAAATTCTACAGCTACAATATGTAATTAGTAAGGAAATCTCAAAACTACATGTACTAGTTCACACCCAGTTAAAACTCAGAAGTCAATAAGGGCTTATCCAAGATAGTGTCATAGTTTCCAAACTCCCAATCACTGCAGTGGGTACTCCTTGTAAAACATGATATTCCTAAGGTACGACATCAAGTTTACTTTAGTTGTCTATGTGTGGTTGCAGAATAGCCCAAGTTTTGCCACACACTGTTGCTGACCTAAGTGTGAAATTGCTGTTTTCTAAAGCATTTAATCTTTTTTTTTTTAGACCCATCAGATATTGAAGGAAATATGGAATCTGCTACAGTGATTGATTTAATTCCGTGGATGGAATATGAATTCCGGATAATAGCAACAAACACTCTGGGGACAGGAGAACCCAGTATGCCGTCACAGAGGATTAGAACTGAAGGCGCTCGTACGTAAACTGAAAATGTCAGGGTTTTTAAAACGTGTTTCTAAATTTTTACATTCTTGTTCACCAGTTTGGTAATTTTAGGTTTTACTTTTTAAAAAAGCAGTTTATAAGATCCAATGTTCAGCGAATATATTTTCAGCCACCCACTACTACAGATTGTAGTAGGCAAGTATCAAACTATGAAGATGTGATAACATCAAAGCAGACAGAAAAGAAACATCATGATATGGCAAATTTGCTGAAACAGAACCATTCTGCGTCTTTCAGAGATTCTCCCCTGTATCTGTCAGCCAGGATGTGTGTGTATGAGTGCATGCACATGTTTGGGGCCGTGGTTCAGGATTTAGGGAAAAAACATGCATGCATTTAACAAGGAAAATCTCCGTTTGCCATTTGATTTGTATTCTAACTAAAGAACACATGACAGGATGTGTGTTCTACTGGATAATGTTGATTTTCTGTGATCGAAGGTTTGGTCTGGTGTCTTGTTACTTCATGTCAAGTACGTGACATTATGCAATAGAATGTACTCTTATCAATGTGGTTGCTCAGTGTTAATAGCTCAGAGCATATTTTAGGATAACAGGTGGAATAGGGGTAGTATCCTGCAGTTTTCAGTGTGCCATGTTCATGGCATTTTTTGTAGCCTTCCCAGATACGGCATATTTTCCAGTTTTTTACCAGGATGTACCTCTTTTGCAAGAAGTTGTCTATTTAGTCTGCTGTCTGATTCCGCAGGCACAGCACCATGCTCTGGCAGACTGTGAGACAGTTTTTGGTAAGCCATGAAAAATGGTAATGTAGTCTTCTTAGGCATCTGTCAGCACTTCTTGCCATGACAAAATAAGGTATAAATAATTCACAGTTTACAGATCAACTTCTGCGCCCAAGTGGGTTTTCTGCCAGAAGCTGGAATTTGTTATAAGCAGCAGTAGGATTTTGGTTGCACTGTCAACGGCAGTGGTACCACAGAAGCAGTATGCACAACTGCATGTGATTTTCATGGATTTCAACAACAAGCCATGTCTACATATTGTAGTTATTGTTAACATTTTTTGTGTTAAACAGCAACAAACAGTGCTGTGTCTTTGTTGTACTATGTGGGGGACAAATAATGTCTGTTACACTTAAAAGTTGTCAGCATCTTTTTCAATTTTGAAGTCTCTCTTCTGGTAGATAACTAATTTGAGTGACTTATTAACATGACAAGATTTTGTGTAGAGTAATTTTACGAATATAAGCCGCACCTTTTTCATTGAAGAATCCAGCTTACCCCAGTAGTGCGGCTTATATTCAGATGCAGCTTATTTATGGACAATTTCAGGAGAATTGCCAAGGCGGAAGTACGAGCTGCAAGGGGAACAGGTGTTCCCCGCCCCTCAGCTCCCGCCCCCACCACTGCCGCCGCTCCCGCTGCTCCTGGCGCTCGGCGCTGCTGCCGTTGCCAGCGTCGCTCCCTGCCACTTCCGGCTGTCCCCGCCGCCCGTGCAGCCGGCACTCAGCGCTGCCACCCCTCCCCGCCGCTGCCCGCATCCCCCGCCACTGCCGCTTGCGTGGCTGGTCCTCTGCCCCTCCCACTGCCCACCGCTGACAGCGCTCGGCACTGCTGCCAACACCACTGCCGCTACTCCCCGCCACTCATGCAGCCGGCGCTCTCCGCCTCCCACTCCCCGCCGCTCCACCCCTCCAGCTGCCCGCTGCTGGCCGGTCCCTCCCAGCGCGGTCCTGGCAGTGCCTGTCTTGTCAGCAGCACCCCCACTCTGCTGCGTGGAGGGAAAAAAAAGAGTGCGGCTTATATTCAGGTGCGGCTTATATATGGACAAATCCCGTGGTCTTCCCGGCTAACCGGAAGCGCGGCTTATATTCAGGTGTGGCTTATAATCTTGAAATTACTGTAATTTTTTTTAATGTTTAATGAAACAGCTTGCTTTGTGAACAACATTTTACAGTGATTTATTGAAATTCAATGGATTAAAGTCTGGTTTTATGTGTTTTAGCTCCTGAGTGTATTAGAGTAATTGTCTAAGTATAGTTGTCCAAGTTAGTTACCTGGTGTTCACAGAGAGAGAAACCTGTTTTAATGGCTGAGAGAATGAGGAAGATTCTTTAGAAAATAATTACTTGTTCGACTTTAAACAGTTGGGTTTGTTTCTGTTCTATGGCAGCCCTCTCTATCTTCTTTGACTATGTAAGCATTCTAGCAACCCTCTGCTTCTAACATAACTCTAAAGCTGTATATTTATAATAGACAATGGGACTACAAGATCAAGTTACAAACTCCAGCTTTGTCTCAAATTGTCATATGTATGTTTAGTTTTGATCTCCACTGATTTGTTTTCAGAAAGCCCAGAAAGAGATAATGCAAATCATGCATTGAATGCTGATTTAAATTTCAAATTTATTTTAAATATTTTTATTCTGTCTGAAAACATTAGTTCTTCTCTGCTTTGTGTTCCTCTTCGTCTGACCCTCAGAGAAGGCCTCAGCAAACATCTTACTTACATACTACTTGAACACTATGACTTATGGCTTTTACCAATAAGTGGAGAAAATGCCTGATCCTATCAGAATTTTTTTGTACAAAGAACACATTAATTTAGGTAGGGCACAAGCTCATACATGCCATCTGAGGCATATTTAATACCCTGTGGGTAGGCTATCATGTCCTAAGTTTTCAGTGGTACTTCGTGTGTCTGTATAGAGTGACAGCTGATAAATACACAAACACCACAGAGGACAGCAACAGAATCACTGCAACCAGTGCAAAGAGTCTGAGAGAAATGACAATATAGAAATGATTTCTAATGGAGTCCTCAAAAGTATCATGCTTTACCACCCAGCTGTGCACCAGTGGTAGATCAGCAGATCCTGTTTCATTAGACAGAATAGCAGTGTTAAAATGCAATTAATGAATTATAAAGTTTTATGGCAGTTTTGCTTTGGTACATCTACCCATTCTGAACATGACTATGAAGAAGACATGTTCCACTAATCTAGAATACAATTAGGCTGCCAGTGCTTCAAAGATAGACCCATGGGTTTAACCTTACACATGACGAGTAAATCCATTGAAGTAGATGGAACTGATCTCAGTGTGTTAAGGTAATTACACATGCAAATCCATGGTGCTTGAGCCCTTGGCATACCAACATGTGGGAAAGCATAAGAACAATACACAGTGTAAATCTTTGAAGACTTACAAGAAATTTTCCTGAATATTCAGTTAAATATTTGTAGATAATACAGGGAAAAGGAATGATTGCTAGCTATGGCTACAGCTGGCACATTTCCTGAAGCAGTAGCTATACATTAGACTTGGCAGATTGCTCACCATCATCACTTTAATTGTGTATGCCACGCGTGCTCAATGGCCTTGCAGCTGTCTGCTGCATACTTTGTAGTGATTTTTCTTGTCTCTTCTGTTTCACTAGCTCCTAATGTGGCTCCTTCTGATGTAGGAGGAGGGGGTGGAAGCAATCGAGAGTTGACAATAACATGGATGGTAAGTATTGCGCATGCAAGATGACATGAAGACTGTACTGTCTCATATCTGATCTGGCTCCTCCTGAAGCCTGTGGATGGTTTGTCTCTGGGTCTTGGGAGAACAGGATTTGTACATACTATATAGATTTTCAGACTTTTCTCATGAAAAAATGCATACGGAATGGGGAAGAGAGTACCTTATGGGTTTATGTGCTGGACATTTCTAAAATATGATCTAAAGCATTCTAAAAGAGATTGAAACACATACTGGCTATGATAATGCATTATTAAAAGCAGTCTTCATTCTTCTATTGAAGCAATGGTTTTGAAAACTTACCTGAACTGTGGATGTAGACAAAGCAAGGGAAAAAGAGGAAAGCAAAATGCAGCACAAGAAAGGATAAGGATTTATAAAGAAATTTGCAGAGGCAAAAGTAGCATGGAAGACAGAATTGAAATCTACTGCAGGGTATTGGTGAAGCTAGGGAGAAGAAATTTTAAAAAATGATTGTTGGATTCATGTCAGAGCCTATCAGTATCCAGGAAAAACAGAATCACAGCAGCATTACCTTTGGCAAAAAAAGATGATTATGTTATGCTTGAGAAAATTACCAAGTTTGTTTTGTATTGACCTCTTTGTTTACTGTCATAAGGGTATGAGATACATAAAGCACATTATGCCATCTGTGTCTTTTGGGGAACAGTTGTTTCATATAGCAGCTGAATTACCTCTAGGAAGAGTGCTTTTTCTTGTGGGAAGTAATGTAAAGATTTCACAATTCCAATAGCATATATTGTTGTATAGGGATTCTCCTTATGAATATGAAGATTTTAATCCCTAAGCATATTTCCTTCTCTTTGTATGTAAAATTGATCATATGTCGGCGAAAGTTCTCAACTATGACAGAAATAATCAGCCCTATCTTTGAGCTGTCAGATTTGGGCTTTCCTAACTGAATTTTTTTTTGTGGTTTTGGGTTTTTGGGGAGGGGGGTTGTTTGTTTTTTTTTTTTCATTGAGTCCAAAATATTTATTCAGTCTTCCTAAATATTTTAGCAGTGAATAAAAGACTCAAAAGTTTCTGAAAAAGAAGGTCCACAGTTCTGTTACATATATTGGAAAGGTTGTATCTTAGTTCCCCTAATAATAGGTTGGGAAGCAAATGTGTCCTAATTATGGTCTCTTATTTTGGAAAACAAAAGAACACATGCAATGGACAGGTGCAGAAGACCTAGATAATTTAATTCACAAGCTTTTCTTCTAAAAACTTCAACAAATTACAGAGCTGCTTCTTGCATTGTATGTAAAGATTGGAACCCATGCAATTTTCAGTACAGAGGTAACTTGGCTGTCACCAAACTAAACAAAGAAAATATAATCAGGACAATACTGAGTAGTACAAGATCAGAAGTACAAGACTATAGTATTTCCTGTACACTCAGGCAGATTTGTATTCTTATATTTCTCTTACCTAATGTTATGCTTTTCACATCTGTTCTGAGTAGCTCCTTTAGTCAGACAAATTAAGCATGGCTTCAAGTATTTATTCCCAAGCATCTTCTATGCTATGTCTAGCAAGGGTTTTTAAATAGAGACTGTAGATTCACAGAGTCTGATAGACAACAATATATCCATCTGTAAGACTAAGATAAAAATATATATTGATTTCCCCAAATGTGCTGACATTTGCATATGCTACTCTAAAAAGTCCTTAATTAAGAAGAGAAGAACAAAATGTATGGCAGGTTCACTTGTTGCTGCCAACCCCTTTTCAGCTTCTGCTATGATTCATAATCCGAGGTTGAATGAGACAGCCAGAGATGCAATCAAAGCTCTTCTAAGACTTGTTTTGAAAGAGGAACTGAGAAGGAGAGCTAGGAGTGGCATGCCCATTCTTCCTCATTTTCCCCAATTTGTCTTTTCTTCTCCCATTTTCTTTTTCAAAGTTTTCAGTGGATTCTACAAACTCTTCAGCTACTTATACCTACTTATTATGTGCAGATATTGGAGGGAAAGCTGCTTTCAAACTTCATATAAGACCTTTCAGAACATATTTTTTAAGTGCCAGTCCTGGCTTTCTAAAGTTTGCTCTGGCCGAAAATCATTCTGAGGCTAGGGCCTCATCCAGTCTGCTTACTTTGGCATATGAGACTGAATTCTGGTTTATTTTAAGCAGCTGGTTACAGTGATAGATTCTGAAGATCAGCTACATTGAAGTTTCATAGAACCTTGCTCCACACACATTAACTGAAGTGCTGCTGTAGTGGGCAAATACCTAAGGAGAATAATTACTCTCTGTGTCACTGCTCCAAGACCTTTGCCTCAAGATAAACTATTTCATCTCTGTGAGATTTCCATTAGGAAAAAAGGTGATGCGGGAAGCATATTTTTAAAGGATGCTTCTGTTCAACCTCCTGATGCGCAGAAGAATGATGTGGTTTTGGTTGGTTGGGTGCAGTGTCTAATAGTTGTGGTAAAAGCTCCATGAACTGAGAAGGGATCACTGAATGTAGAGCATTAGTAAAAGAAGAAAAAATCATTATGGCAGATTGTCTTCCTTAATTTTCTGTCTTTACTTCGTTTCCAGTATTCCTAGGTATAGAAAATTAGCTGTAGTTTTAAGAAATATTTTGGATACATACCATTAATGCCTGTACTGAATGTGGGAGTCATTTCACTAAAAGATTTACCAGTTAGAAGCTAGGTAGTCTAAATCAGCAACTGGATCCCCTCCATCATCAGTGAAAAGTGGTAGGATGAGTAATTTTTTGAATGTGTCCATCTTTCTTTATCAGCTGTGCCAGCTGCCTGGTGATAAACTTTCAGTACATTAATATAATTTGGGCCAGCCATATTGATTTTCTCTTCATTTATAGATTATTTGCAAGAATATCTATCTCCACATGTGTATGGACCCATATACTGGATAATGTCTGTGTTACATATCTACTGTGCCTTATTCCTTAGGTCTTTTTTGCTAGCTACAGATGTTTTATTACACAGCTATTCTTGGTTTCTTTCTGTGGGAGGAAACATGATGTGTGTTCTGAGTTCAGATGAGGAAAATGATCTTAAAATGTTTTCCTAGCAAATACTCTAATACTGCAGATCTAAGAGGGCCTAGTTTTAAAGGGGGTGGAAGCAAGACATTGAAGGAAACCAGGACAAAATTCAGGTTTAGTTCAGTGTTTTTACAATGTAATATCAATGCTTTCTGCAGCATTTCTATTTTATTCTAGACCTACCTGTTTAGCAAAAATTAACATTTTATTTTTTGTCTCTACAGCCTTTGTCAAGAGAATACCACTATGGCAATAATTTTGGTTATATAGTGGCCTTCAAGCCATTTGGTGAGAAAGAATGGAGAAGAGTTACAGTTACTAATCCTGAAATTGGCCGCTATGTCCACAAGGATGAATCGATGCCCCCTTCAACTCAGTATCAAGTGAAAGTAAAAGCCTTTAACAACAAAGGGGATGGGCCATTCAGTCTCACTGCTGTAATTTATTCAGCACAAGATGGTGAGTAAATGTGCAAATGAGTTTTACACTGTGGGTACAGATCAGCACTACCAACATCAGTAGAACCTGGTCCTTGACACTGATTTGAATAGCAGCATGCATCTTGTGCAGGGATGGTGTGCATTGCTCACACAAAAACTTGTTCTGAACAGCCAGCTTCCACTCCCCGCTTTCCGTGTAATGCAGAGCACTTGTTGTACTTGCTGACAATAAGCTATACACAGCAGCATGCAAGATTCTTCTCACAGCTTGTTAAAAGATTTAAGAATATCGAAAAAGAAATTATTGTCTTCACAGGGGTTGCCTAAAACATTTGGATTGTTATTCAGCACTGTCTCTGTGATCTTAAAACATGTATTTGATGTATGCTAACTTTTTTTCTTAGCAGACCACACTAAAGCCTAGTATTTTAGTAGATCAGTATCAGAATTTAGCCCAAAATTGTGAAGGAATGATAGTTCAATAGTATCTGGTTATGTTTCCAGCATGTTTAGAATCCCATATAATTATCTTTGTTACATTCTTTTTTCTGGTTTGCATTTAGAGCTATCAAGTGAGTAATTTAATAGAAACGTCTTTCACATTCCATTAAAATATTTTTCTTAATTCATACTGTAATTATTTCACATGCTGTGCTCTAGGATTGGAGTTTAAATGATATTTCCAAACTTAGCAGAAGAGAGAAAGTACTGGAAGAAAGTTTACCTTAAATCAGAAGAAATATATACAACATCTTTAATTGTGTTATCATCACTCAAGCCTGTTCTAAAAAAAACGTAATTTATTAATTTCTGACAGAAACCCAAAGAATTGCTAGTATTTTTCTTTCCATAGACCAAAATCTCCTTCAAAAAGTCAACAGATGTAGGCCAAAGAGCCAAGAGGAGGGATATGATAACAGAGCCACATTCTCACACTTCCGATTTTGTTGTGTACTCTGTGTACTTTATGGAAGATTTATGTTCATGGTTCCCATTAGCACTAATGAGAACTTTGTTCACAAATTGACCACACACAGAGAAAAGAAAAAAAAGTCCTCAATTCCAAGCTGGCTGATGGGGATAATACTGATTTCTTTTTCTCAGGAAAGCGCTCCTTAGGAAATTATCTTCAACTGCTGCTGCAGCAGCACAGAGCGTGTTAGGAACTAGCTATGGTGTTATGAAAGCAATAATGGTCAAATAACACAGAAGTATCCATCCTTGCTCTGAGACTTTATCGACAACTGACTGATAAGCTCCCAGTGTTGATGTTAGGATTATCCATACCATGTCAGGAGTAGCAAGTATGTTTGTATAGTGTCTAAGTTCAGGGACATGGTAGAGCCTAGTAGCTCAAAAAGACAAAGGAAAAGCAAATGCGCAGTAGTGCCAGCTTCCAGATAAAGTGGTCACTTGAGTGGCTGCTGATGTTCTAACACAGAGTTTAGCAAAGTCCAGTCACCTGATAAAAAGCATTTGTAGCTAAATAATGCCAGATGCGGACTGCAAAAGAAATAGAAGCTCAGTGAACCTACTTTGATTTCAAGCACAAGAGTACAAACCTTACCAGTAGTGCTCACAGCTCCTGCTCCACAGGCAGTGACCCTGACTACTGCCTATATCCGATCCAGGAACTTCAGGGCCGGGTAGAAGGAATTTTTCCAAGAGATATAATGGAAGTTACCCTGAAGAGCATTGAATGTTGTCTCTTGGCCTCAGATTTGAAAAAAATCACTTTTCCATACCTTTTAGCATGCTTACTGGCTGCCAGCCTGAACTTTTTGTACTTTTATTTAGAAGATACATGTGTGATGACCACTATATTTTCAGTGAAGAGAATATATTGTGATGACCATGTGATTTCTCCCTTTTGAAAAATTGCTAGAAATACTGAATTAGAAGGCTGGAGGAAAGCAATTGATTCCATCTTTCTGGATCAGGAAAGGCTGCAAAATATTTATAGAACAAATAAACAACAAATAGGGATATAAATTATTTCAACTCATAAACAAGCAGGAGCAGATGAAATATTGCTAGAGTATTATATCAGCAAAAGCCCTGCAGCTAAAACTTTTTAGTATTAATTTTTTTGTAAAGTTCTGTAATTGATACAATAGAGTCTGACAGTGATTTGGGAATAGATTAAATGATCACAACTATTCCACCTGTACTTCTGCACCTTTGAGTTAGCAATTGAAATTATTACTGTTAAACAACGCAACTTCTCAAAGGTATTAGGGAAATACTAAAGCCATATGGCCATGCAGTATTCCATGCAGATATGTTTAAATATCCACGTGTACATAAATATAGTAACAGCTTTTTCACTAAGATGTATATGCTATAATAGATCTATGTTTCTCTAGTTGTGACTGTGGGCATTGTTATTCTCTTCAGTGACTGGGGAATTTCTGTGTTCCCACGTGTAGTAAGCCAAGTTCCATGTCTGACAACTGCTAGTCATATCTGCCATTGCTAGTAGTGAGTAATGACTGCTAGTAATAAATGCACAGGTCTCTTGCTTATCTCAATTCCTGTCATTGTGAAAACAATTTTGCAATAATGTATAATTTTTTAATTAGACATTTGCATTATTAACAGCCATTGAAAGACAATTACAAAAGGTAACTTTGCATATAAGATTATTTTGTTACCTAGGATACTTTTCGTGAGAGATGTTAGTGATTTTTTTTTTCTTACCAGTGGCTGTTTTGATGCATAGTTGACTGGATGCCCAGTTGCAAGATTAAGTATATGAAAACTTTCCTCAGATGGGTCTGCCATGCCTGTCTGTTGCAACTTGTTTCAAAAGATTCACGACAGAGAACTGTTGTTAGCTTGGAAAACTTTATCTTTTACAGACATTGCTAAGTTTGTGCATTTCTTAATTCCTTACCTTGTTTAAAATTCAAGCAGAAGTTAAATGGAAATAGACCTTAGTATTCTAAGCCCTGGATAAAAGTCTATCACATTATGACAGTCTGCACTCTGCGTTGGCTGCTGTTCAGAACTAAGAATCCAAGCAAAATCAACCTTATGATGCTTGCCTTACAGGAGGGTGGTTTGGATTATTTCACACCTATGTTTGAGTTTGTATGTGACACTGGACATCTATGTATCTAATATCTGCTCTCACAATAAAATTTATGTTGTTAGGGCTAAGTGATAAACACGAGTATTTGCATGTAACTAACTTTAAAAATCTGATGTATGTAATGTGTGAGTTCTTTCCCATTTAGTAAAAGGTCACTGGATGCTTCATTCTATTTATCAAAGGCTGTTTTCTGTTTACACAAATTTCAGCATGAAATCCATTGAAGCAGAAAAATACATAGTCTGAGCCAAATAACAGGATCATTGCTTTGTTTTTACAGAGTCATTTTCCTTACAAATCATCAATGGACTTAAAGTTTATTCAAGAAAAAAATAGATTAAAGACTAACACTTGGTTTAGTGATGTCAGGAAAATTATATAAAATATTGAAAATAATATAAAATACTTAAGGAAGAAGAGTCCATGTAAACAAGAATAACATTAGCACAGGATCAGATTGAATGTTTAACGTATGTTTCATCTTCCAGCTCCAACTGAAATACCTACAGATGTGAGTGTAAAAGTTTTGTCATCTTCTGAAATGTCTGTTTCTTGGCACCATGTTTCTGATAAATCTGTGGAAGGGTATCAGGTGAGTTTAGTGCCAACACTGTGAATCTTCTTACTCATTTACTGTCAGTAGTTATAGCCAACAGTAATTCCTACTCTGGCATTCCATCTCTTGGGATTCATTTCTCTTCAGTTAGAATCTTCTGTGCAGATCTTGCATCTTGAGAAACAGATTATTTTTGTTGTTATGTACTTCATTACCAAAATAGATTAAGAAATAAATGTATGTTTGCACTTTGCAATTAACAAAAGGCTCCATTATTTCATGAAAGAAAATTGTCTTTTTTTATGTAATTGAATGCCTATCTATAACTTCTTAAAGCATATTGAAATTAAATTTTGGGTGCAATTTTCAACACATATGAGTAATTGTAACTAACTCTGGCCCACTTAAATTGCCATCAATTTTAATATATTTCACCCCCAAAACCTATAGTAAGTGGGACTACTTGACAAATGCCCAAAATCCAGTATAGTAGAGACACTGCTATTGTGCAAGACAGTGATGTTTTCTTGATGGTTTCTATTCTCCACATGAAGAGAAGCTTCAGGGCATGCTCCATCTGGTCCATCTCAATGATATTACTGGTGAAAATTGTTCTTGTCCTTCTGCAGAGATGACAACAGCCACAGGCTGGGTGCAATGAGAAATGGTCATGCAGTACTCTAGCAGGGAAGTCTTAACGTCATCCATGCACAGTGGATGCTGACAAACCCTGCAATATACAGTCTGCTTACTTTGGCTGCAACCCAAAATAGGGGTTTGGGTCTTTAGTTTGTTCGTGACTTGCCTTGTGATTTTTCTGCTACTTGAAAATATCCGCTATGTTCCAAAATAAGGACATAAAAATGGGGAGTGATCTCATGGAATGTATTTTTAAATTAAGATCAATTAATAAATAAGTAGTATTTGGATTTTTTTTTATTTCCTGATCTCTGTTTCTGTCTCTGTGAGATTTATGCAAAATTTTTGCGATACCGTAACAAGAATAGTGTCCTGTGTAAAGCTTGATTTTATACAGTACAGACATAAAGTCTTAAACTGAGGACACTAGGATTTGAAATTAAGACACTAATTAGGGACTTTTGGAAATGTAGACAGTGTCAACTAGTGGAGAGTGGCTCTCTCTGGTAGATAGAGCAGCAGCTAGGAGTGCTGATAGAGGCTGGGATTATAGTTGTGATAGACTATGAAGATGGGTTTTCAAAGTTGTAGTAGGAAATAGGGTAGTAAAGCAGGTGGGACAAAGATAAACGTGGAAAGAACATGGTAGGAAAACATGCCCATAGGCAGCCTATTTTTGGCCAATTTTTAAAGATTTTGCCTTATTTCATGTAAAGGTATCTGAGTTGTGTCAGGGGTCATCAGGGGAAGAAGGGACTGGAGAGGATTTAGCAGGAAAGACCAGGATAAATAGAACAGTCAGCAGAAAAAAAAAGGAAAAAAATCAGAAAGAAGTACGGGAGATCTTTGGGCTGAAAAGAGAATAACTGTTAGAAAGGTGGGGTATCCTGGGAATGAACCATCTGTTACAAGGACTATGGATGTTTTGGATGTGGTCTTGATTTGATAGCTGTAGTGTAATTTCATCCACCTATTGCTGGAGAAATACGCTTTCACAAATCCAGCATGAACTGACTGGCTTGTGTGTGTACAATGAGCAGCTAAATGAGAATATAAATGTCTTCTTTTTTTCTCTCTCTTTTTCTAAGACAATCTTCTAATTATCAGGACTATGTAACAAATCCCATCTAGTTAGATGATAAACAGACTGATGGTCCCAAATTACTGCCCCACAATGCTCAATAAGGTATTAATTCTGAGATCTTTTTCCTCAGCGCAGTCACCATTCTCACTCTAGTAGAGGGTAAGGCAGCAAAAGGAAAGCCCATGCTTCTACACTGAGAATAAAAAGAAAGACTTGTGTTCCTGCTTGTGTTCCTGATGATCAGAACCCCCATGAGTCCTGAAGGAGCCATAAGACAGGGCAAAAATAGAGAGGATTATTCTGGAAGGTTAAGGCCACGGGTAGCATTTGTGAAGTTGCAATTAAAGTTGTGGTGGAAGGAGTATTCAAACTGCATTATAAAACTTTAGTGACTATGTCTGGGAGGCTCTCTGTTTATTGGCATTGATAAATACTGCAATAGTTGCCTTTAAATTACTGCTCAGATGTTACACAGGTTAATAGAAACCATCATTCACCAGAGTACCTTCTCAGTTTCTTTTTGGTCTTTGTGATTACTTGAAAATTGCATCATTGACTTTTGAATGCTGGAGTTTAGGAGGTGGGAGTACCCTGGGAGCAAAGAACCTGAGGTATTTCACCTGTGACACAACGCTTCTCACACCAGGAGGAGTCAGATTTTCCTGACACTAATGCATACTGTCAGGATGACTACCCCAGTGGTGATGAGTGTGAGCTGATACAGTTTGCCATTACAGAGGAGTATCCTCAGCTCACACTTAAAGAAGAGATAAAGTAGGAAAACTGTCTCCATCAATACAGAGGATTTAAGATTTATGAGTGCTTACAATAGACTGCTAACAGCTACATCTCTGCAGTGCATGCAGCACCAGTAGTACTATCCGTATTTCACACTGCTTCTATGTAATAAATGTAGGTTAATTTTATTAAAAAAATTTATCACTCCTTACTACCATTGTCTCTTGTTGACTGAAATATGCCATTAGCATTCTTTCTTAATATGATTAAAGTATATTTTTGTGTCAATCCTATGTAGAACTTCCAAGACTATGGAAGCTTTTGTTTCATGACACTTCCAGAAACAGCTTCAGTATATTGAAGTTTGAATAGAGGAGAAGATCATGAAAGACAAGTTTTCCCTGATTTTAGTAGAGAGGGCTGCATTAATTCATCATTGCTAAGGCATTCCTTCACACAAATCACAATTGGCTTACTTCCACAAAAACTCTAGAGTTTGGTTGAAATCCCGTTCTGTGTCCTCTGGGGTTTCGATGCCTATGGATTACCCTAACAAAGTAAATACAGAGCACCAGGAATAAGAAGGCTGTCTGGGGCTACTACATAAGCTTTTTAAAAACAGAGAGAAGGGTACTCAGTGGAGTGGGGAAATGTGATCGCTTGAAGCAATGTGGCATTTAATTCCAGAGGCAAGAAAGAAATTTCCAAATTATTTCAAGAAAGTTTGTAATTATTTAAATATGAAGTGAGAAATGCAGGAATAGTATAAAGAAGACAGTAGTTTTCTTAGCTTTCAGGGAAGTAACCTCTTTTTTTCTTTGACAGTTGTTACAATGTTCCAAATATGTAAATATGGCTGTTTATTGGAGAACTTTCTGTGTTCATCAGATGTAGCTTGCACACTATAGGAGTAAAGTCTACAACATTTCAGCCAAGAACAATTGTATTTGGGATATAAAATTTATTTTATTTTTAAATTATGTTACTTCTTTCTGAAATGTGATATGTTCTTGGTAAAGAAATTTTCATTTTCATTCATCATTCTCTCTGGTCTTGTTTGGTGCTCTATGTTAATGTTGTATTACACCATTAGCATCCCTATAGTGTGAACAAACATTAAGATTGTAAAAAGCTTTGGGAGGCAGAGGAATTCAAAGGCTTCCAGAATATCCCACATGATTCATAAAAGCTTCATTTAAAGTGTGTTTTCTATCTTTGGGTAAAGCTGTTACTTACTTAACATAATAGATCGTACTAAAAATCAATTAATTCCTTTTCAATGGCCAGCTAAAATCAACAACAAAACTACTATTGGTCCTGTCATGGTGAGTAAACTTTTGGCCCCCTAAAACTTTACAGACAACCTTTTGCTGCAGGCTAGAAACTTGTTTGAACTTAGAGACAGAGATAGACATGACATTCTCCAGCTCCTGATGTAGATGCCCTCTCTCACCTGAGTTAGCCACTTACAGTTAACACCTTATGGTGTGCAGCTGGTTGCATTCAACAAGACCTGCTTATCTACAACAATATGTTCATTATAATCATATAAAATAAACTGACTTGAAGATCACTATCAGACCTTCAGCTGAAATGGCTGTCAGTTTCAGGTTCATGCCAGTTTGAAACCATTCATCCAGTAGAGGTTACCACTCTGCTGCTGAAGCCTGCAGAATGGATTGGATGCAGAGTGCACTCTCATTTTAGGGTAAAAGCTATTTACTCAGGAAAATAGCCACCTTTATAAGTACAAATGTTATGAGTGACTGCCTAAATTACAGTAAACTGATGTTTAGGATGCTAGTGGGTGATATTTTCTAAACAGAATGCAGGACATATATTCATAGAACTGAAGATTATCTTTGTGTGCCTGCTGAAAATCAGGTATGCATGCTGAACTTAAAAACCAAAGCCAGATAGGTCTGCAGATACAGTGATTCTCCCTGCAGCAGAAAAGAGTGACAAAGACACTAAGATGTCACATTTATAATAATCGTGAGTAACCTGTAACATGGGTGGGAAGGACTGTGGCAAAAAACATTGTCAAGAGACTAGCTACAAGAAGTATTTAGTCGATAGTAATCTTTGTGTAGTGATACTGTTCTCATGTCCAAAGACATTTGAAATAGGTAAATAGAAATCCCCTGCATCTCTCCTTATTCAACCACAGCATGTGTTTTAAGATAAAGGAAAGCAATATTTGTATTAAGTATTGTAATTTAAATGTAAATGGGAGAAGATGAAGCCTCACCTAACAAGGGTTGTATCCACAACTTGTAAAGAAGAGAAATGTGATATTAACATTTTGACAGACTATTTTTCTAACCTGTTCTTTAAATGAAGTTTTCATGGACAACTAATGTCAGGAGAATGGAAGGTTAAAGCAGCTACTATTTAAAAGATAAGATGACAGGATACCTCATGTCACCAAAAATGTTTTACAAAGTAAGATTTTTCCTAGAGCCTGAATTTACCACAATATTAACTTCTTCCAAAAACATTTAAAACGCCTTCATGTAGCAGACACAAAAATTGTTAAGAAGTCAGGCAGAAGCTGAGCAGAAATGCTGAGGTGAAAACACTCAGAACCAAAATGCAATGAGCATGGCTTTCTGCTCTTTCAGGTTTGTGCAGTACTTTAGTCTTATGCAAATGTCATAAACCAGACAAAACCCAGAGAATGACAGTGTTTCACACTCATTTGCATCTCACAAGGCCATGCAGAATAGGACCCTGTGTATGTGAGAGTCTGTATGGAAGGGCATCACTCCATAGGAATAACACTATTTTCACCCGATGCTTTGTAATGCATAATGAATTAAAGTAGGATGGAACAAGTTCTTGAAAGAAAAAAAACCTCATGGAATTTCTGTGTACTCTTAATTGGCTTTGGTTTTTAAGGTGTTACAAGCTTATAATAATGTTTTTCCCATATTTTAAGTATTTTCATGTTCTTCTTCATCCACTTTGACAAATTTCATATTGTGCTATGAAACCTGTGAATTTAGCTGAAGAACTCTAGAAAATGGTTATGTACACTTACCCAAATCTACATATGCAGCTTACATGACTGAATACTTTGCATTCTATAGATAGAAGTACAAAAGGCCTAAATGTGTAAGACATACAAAACAAAATACACCAAAAACATTATCAGAGTTTAGTCTCTACTAGTGTAAGAAAATAATACTAAAGTTCAGAGTAGAATGCAAAAACAAAAGAGCAAGAAGAAAAAAGTATTGTTCTTTGAAGGCATTATCCAGCTCCCAGGCTTCTAGTGACTTAGCTGGGAACAAGTTACACCACTGTGAGAAAAGTTTGCATAATAAATTGTACATTTATTTTAGTTTCTTTATGGCTATACATAACTTGGTTAAAATCACAACCTGTAGAAAGAATTCTATGCCATTGCTGTTAGATTTCTTTTAGCTGGCTTATATCTGAATATACAGTATAGGAATAAATCAGTTTTTATAACATTTCTTTATTATTAAATATGGTAAATTTAATCCTCCTGTTGGCTTGCTTACAGATTCGTTACTGGGCTGCTCATGATAAAGAAGCAGCTGCACAGCGGGTACAGGTGAGCAATCAAGAGTATTCAACCAAACTGGAAAACCTGAAGCCTAACACTCGCTACCATGTAGATGTGTCTGCCTTCAACAGTGCAGGCTATGGACCTCCCAGCAGCACCATTGATGTTGTTACCAGGAAAGCACGTAAGTAAATGGAGCATTAGGTCAAGCATAATTATGTCCATCATGTTTTCAAACATGGCTTCTCATTCATATACCAAATGTTCTCTCCTCACATGATATTGCTTCTTAGTCTGAAAATTTCTACTGAAATTCTCCTTCCTCTGCTATGTTGCCATGTTTGATGGGGATACCTTACAAAAGGCAGTAAGATATATGCTCAAAGGAGGGTCACCTGCAAGCTCACATCAGGTTGCTCAGGGAATTGTCCAGCTTGATCTTGAAAACCTAAAGGAATACAGACTGCACAACCTCTCTGAGAAACCCCTTCCAGTGCCTGACTGATTCTGAGCATTTAGTCTGAGACTCTTAATCAGTTTTGTGGTTTTTGTTACTCATCCTCCTGCCATGCCATCCAAGAGCCTAGATCCTTCTTTATCCAGGGGACAAGGGGACTCTTGGGTCCCCTCCAAAACTGTCTCTCCACCAGGGTAAACAAGCACAGCTCTTTCACCCTTCCTTCACAAATCAAATATTCCAGATCCCCACCAGGTTGGTGTTGCTCTGTTGAGCTCACTCCAGATTACCAGAATCTTTCCAGTATTGGGAATCCCAAAGCTGGACGCGATATTCTAAACGATTACATAGGCACCTATACACTGCCTTTCGGTTTAGTCAATGGCAAGAAGGATTCTGATGATTAAAATGTGACCAACTGCCATTTTCATCAACAGCAGAGCAGCAGATTCAGGCAGCCTTGAGGAGCAGGTGATCTGAATCTCACCCTAGCATTAACATACCATAACAGGTTTTGGAATATTGCTCCTGACTCAGTGAGGATACCTAGCCCTAGCATTGACTGAACAATGTAAAAAAAGCATCTTGTGTATTTAAAACACAGCTATCGGGGTTAAAAATGCATATAACTAATATGAGGATTTCTATCAGTAAACACTATATTGTGCAACTTGCACCTGCAGGTTTCATTAATAAGAGTCCATTTTATAAGCTTTTTGTGTAAGTTACGATTAATGGTTTGGCTGGGATACTTCTGTTTCTGCTGAATTGAATTAAATGATGTAGAAATGGCTGGAAAGTAGTTGATTAAATATTTGATATCAATGAATAAATATTATTTATGCCACATTTCTGCATGGTTCTGAAGGTAATTGCATGTCAGCAAACACTCATGGTCAGCAACACAGTGAAGAGTAATGTTGGCCACTTGCATTCTGGCAGCAGAGAAAGGCAGACCCACAATGCAGCCACTGCACAAAGCCATCCAAAATTGCCTGGCTAGAGCTGTACAGTTCATTCCAGGAAGGAGATTATCCCTTGCTCATATAAATGGCAGGCTAATTTCCATTTTCACATATTTGCATTTTTACTTGTCTTAATAAAAACACCATTGAACATGAGTGAAATCTCATTTATGTGTACATTATGCATATGTTGCTTTTCAGCTCCAAGCCAACGTCCAAGAATTATCAGTTCTGTAAGATCTGGTTCAAGGTACATCATCACCTGGGATCATGTGAAGGCAATGTCAAACGAATCTGCTGTTGAAGGATACAAAGTATGATAACTGAAAATATTTTTTATCTTTATGTATGCTTCATGCAGTGCATTTTATAGACAGTATCAAATCTTTGTACGTAATCAGACTAACACCTACTTGAATGCAGAAGAGGAAGGTATCATGCTTAGCAATCACAACCATCCAGTAGGCTTAGGGCAAAGCCAGTGGGCTTAGTCAATATGATGAGAAAATACTGGGGCACTGAAATTCATTTGGGTGGTAAACCATTTTGTGGGACAGTTCATAGCAGTGACTGCAACAATATAATTTCCCACATGATCACATTTATTGTCTGGTGGCTTAAAATAATTCATAGAAAAGTTGTACATTTTATAGTTTTTCCTTGTATCAATATGCATTGTTTTGGTTTTCCTTTCTCATCTCCATAGATGCTCCAGTT
>VRYO01001878.1:4627953-4651614 GCA_009812075.1 Sialia sialis
GTGGACTATTTGCAAGTTAGAAAGAGTGACACATCTGGTCACTATATATAGTTGGGAAGAATTTATCTCTAAGAAAAATTATCAAATCCCTATTTTCTTGAACAAGGAGGAGTAGAATCCTCACTCAGAAATCCCCAGACATGCCAGCTGGCCAAAGAAGATCCTCTGGTTAGGTCACAGGGGAATCTCCTCAGGCTATTATTTGTTTCGTGCACAACTTAAAAAGAGTACATTTTATAAAAAAATACTAACAATGGTCTTCAACTTTACTCCCCACATGAAAGAATCTGTAATGAATATTAGTGTATGCAAAGTGGAAGAGATATTTGAGAAATAATCTATGTTTATTGACAGCTAAGTAATAATCCAATGACTGAAAATTTTCTGATTTTTCTTAGAGTCCAGGTCATCTTTTCATGTTGGCAGCCCAGGTCTGTGGCAATGCTAGAGTCAATGAAAAAGAAGCACCTGCTTCTGCCTCTTGACAATGCCAAGGTTCCAGATGCTGTTGTCAGAATAAAACAAAATGTTTCCTTGACTCTGAATTTTCAAGTAGGACAGGACAGACTAACATCATGGGGTAGTAAAACCACCCAGACCATCAGCAGCAATTCAAATAAGTTTTTCTTAGGATAGTTGAAGCTGTTCCCCAGATGCAGAGCAACCTTAGCATAGCACAAAGCTATGGGCAGATGGACAGACAATTTTGTTTCCATTCCATACATCTACTCTGCTGCAAAAACAGTAAATCACGGAGTTGTTAATCACTCCATAGTGCCTTTCTTGAAAGGTTTATGGCACAGGCAAGAGGAAAATTTCCTCGTGCACAAACAAAGGTTTCCTAGACAAGGGAAAGTTGGATGCATGATTTAGTAATGATGCCAGTGATGCAAGATAAGTTTATTATAATTAGTTCAGTTATTTTCCATTTACCATGAATAGGGATAACAGAATTTAAATCATGTCAGCTGATATTACTGATTTTCTTTTGCAATAGTCCTTCATGAAGACAGTATTTCCAGCTGGGACAAGAGCAATTTCTTTCCAATAGCCAGTTGAAAGAACAACAAACCCACCTCTTTCTTTTAGGCAGTTTAGTTTAACCTAAAGAAATATTTCTCCCCATTTCTGTTTTTCTGTTCTACCTGAGTAAATATGAAAACACAGAGAAAACAAATACAAATGAAGCCTAATACTGGATAAAGAAACTAATTATGTGGAAGAGACAAAAATCCATTCATGTTTTTCAGGTGGCCTATTTTTTTCACACAGAAGTGGACAAAATTAGTTACACTCAAGGAGAAACAGAATATGAGAAGGCTTTGCAATTAACCTTTCTTATAATAAAAACTAGAGATAAAAACCAGACAGCCCTAATGGAATACAGGTCCTTGGATCCTGGACCAAAAAGAGAGTATTATTTACAGAAAAATGGGTAGGAGTTTGGTCATTCTTTCAGAGAAAAATGAATCTGTTTTGCAAAACAGATACAAAGGCCAACTATCAGGAATGAGTTTTTAGGTTGTTCAAAGAATCACCAGCAAACATATCAGCAAAAGATTTAATATAAAAATGAAAGCATGACAAGACAATGAAAGCATGGACAAAACACACAGAGAAAATCAGAATAATATCTAAAATCAATCAGTCTAAAACTAAAATCAACCTAAAATTATCTGCATGGAGGCAGGGAATGGAAAAAGGTATGGATGGGGAAGGGTAAAGATAAAAAGGAATGAGGGAGACTCTCCAGTTGTGTCAAAAGGTTTCAAGGGGAACCCCTTACCAAACACAGCCAAACTTGACCAATGGCTTAGGCCTAAAGGTTTTAGGAGCACTTAAAACATAACAGCACTTAATCAATAGCCTAACTTGAACAATTCCAGAAAAGATTCTGTAGAATTTACTGCAAGCACATCAGTAACTCTCTTGGAGGCCTGACTTAAGAATCTAAGAGAGCAACATTCACAGTACATTTGCTATGGCATATTCACACTCACATGCACACAGAACCTAAAGGAGTATGTAATTAATTCCTGTTGAGTTCAATGAAGAGCTTGTGTTGGATGTATTTGCATCTTCTCAACAGGTTGAGCCTGAAGGAGTGGGATTATCAGCCCAGGCTGTTGTTTGCATTCATCAGAAATCCTCTGAGCATAGCAAACTTGAGAGTTTGTTGGCTCTGATGATACCTTGGGTCCAGGCATCACCGAGCGCCCCACTCAGAGGGAGGTTGCAGCTTATTGTGGTCCAGGAGAGCTCAGAGGTCTTTTTTGTTGACAATCCAATATGAAGAGACTGATGTTGGGAAAAGGGACTAAAATATTATATATAAATATAAATATATATATATATAAAGAAAATAATGAAGTAACAAATTGCCATAAAGGCTTAGGAAATACATCAAAGTCTAACTGTTTTAAGGCCTGTTTCATTTAGGCATTGATTTAATTTCTTTTGAGTATATTTGGAAGACTGTTGCATACTGTTCAAGATGTCAGTAAAATTTAGGATCTCCTTTCAGAAAAGTTTCATCCTGGATATTATGTGATTGAGACGGCAACAGAGAATTTAAAATACTGATAAAAAGCTGTAGATTAGTGGGGCTTTACGAGTTCCTGTGATATGCAGAGATCTTGCTGAAGCAGTTCTTCTCTTTCTTTACTCAGACAGATGAACAACCACTTGTGTAAGAAAGGCTCCTGAGAATAGGAGGCATCCCATACAAATTTTATGTTAAACTACATTCTGACTACCTATTTCTTATTGACGGCTTAGTCCTAAACTTAAAAAGATCTAATAAATTTAAAAATAACTACAGTAATTCTATACCAGACAGTAGTAAAGCCTGTGCAAGGTTTCACTGTTTTTGCTTGGGACTGGTGGGGAAAAAAAATAAAAATAAAAATAAAAATAAAGAACACCAAGAAACCAAACCAAACAAAAAAACAACAACAAAACCCCCAAACAAGCACAAAAACCCACACAGCCAAATTTAAGGGCATATGTTTTGTTTATTTAAAAGAAATGAAGACTTGGTAGTGAGTTCACACATGGTATGTTAGAGTGGTAGTTGGGTTGTGTGGTGCTGATTTGGTTTTGACACTGACTTTGATGGCTTTAATTTGCAATTGCTTGCACAGTGGATCCATAAAATGCTGGTTTAGAGGCGAGATCACGCATTATATCACTGAAGAGAGAAGGAATCTTCAGGCACTACATATATCCAGCTCATACCCGGTCAGACTTCAGAGAGAGCATAATAATCCTTCTCTTTTAATTTACATCCACATATTTATTTATTTATAGACACCCATTAAGTCTTTTTCTGGCATTTCTCTAGCTTTTAAAGATTGCTAAAACTGACAGATCGCAATTGCATTACTGCACAGAATTAAATATTGTAGTCTGTTCTTAGGCAAAACTTTTCTTAACTTTCATTCATGAGCCACAGGAGTGTACTATCTGTCATGCAATGGCAAATAGTGTTTCCTTACATGTAGGTCAATAATCTGACAAGAAAGAAAAAGAAGAATTGTTGAATGTGCATTTATCCTGCTAATGTTCTGTTAATGGACTGTCTAAGGGTAGGACTTTATTAAGAAAGCTGGCAAATATATCTCTGCAACAGTGCCTAAACCTTGCAAGGAACAACTATAATGAGGAGAATTGCTAACTGTTCTGGATCCAGCAACCACATCTCAGGGGAAGATTTGTTATTCTTCTCTTTGTAGAACAGCAACACACAAACAGATGTTTCCTCAAACTTGCATATCATTCACCTTCACTCAGCAACCAGAATTTTTTTTTCCCGCTATGGCTTCATTCATTAAGAACCTCTACTTTGATATTTAGGAATCAAACTAAATATTAATGTGCCTCATAAATCATTAAAAAATAAGATTAATATACCCCTGTACTTTCACACTTTGTCATGCTGTGCTTGTTTTTGGGCCTGCTGAAATCTCTGCCATTCAGTTTGTGTATTATCTTCTCAGTATGGTTTTTCTTCATTTAACATTTTCTGGAGAGCTGTTCCAGCAATGCCTCAGGACTGTTAGCACCAACTGCAAGCACAAGCTGAGCAGTAAGCTGGGTCCTGCACTGCCTATCTACCATCCTGATACAGATAAGCCCTCTCTGGGAAAAATTAGCCAGTTCTCAGGCTCCAAGACTGACAGCCAGGCACAGTATGACTGGGTTGTTTTCTCCTTTAGATGCCTCTTAACAGGGAGCTGGACCATTGCAACACAAACCGCTTAACAATAGCAATTCTTATTTCTGTTTGCCAGAGCACGTCATGTAAAGTTTGTAAGCCACAGATTAATATTTTATGCCTTATAATATTTGTTTAAGAAATACGCTTTTGACTTTAACAGACGTAAATGCCACACTGCTAGAAGTCAGCCACCTGGACTTTGTAATCGGGCAAGTAAACAAGCGAATCAGGCTCTTTGACATCTCTCAGATTATTGCTGTTCATAGGAGCATTAACATTTCCAAAGGTGTCTCTTTGCTTTGTCACATTTCAAAGACTCCATTCATTTTCTTTTCCCATGCCTAAATATTTATTTTGACCTTTTGCCTCCTAGTATAATAACCTCCTGGCTTGTTAGACTGGCCAAATCAAAATACACTGATGTGTCCTGAGTGGCCTTGTTTCTTGTATAAACATGCTGCATAAACATACAGCTCTTGCAGAACAAAAGAGCGGGTCCTCCGCTGTACTGTAGCAAGTCTCTTTGTCCATTTCAGATTATCCGTACAGGTAGAGGCTGTGCTGAGTTATACCAGCTGGTTTCCAGCCTCCATACTCTGTGGAATTCAGGATTTTTCTCTCCACTGCAAGTAGTGCTGAAGTAAGAGCAAGTAAGACCAATGCTGTGTTGTGTTCTGTTCAATGCACAGGTGCCACTGTTGGAGTACCAACTCTGCTCCTGGTCCTAGTGGTGCCTGCCCTCGGTGTCCTTGCCTGCTCGGGATTCTGAATGTAGCTGGATTCACCTTGTCCTCCACCTAACACAAAGGACTCCCTTTGAAGATGAGGACCATGATTTCTTTTTGATTCCGGTGGCACCATCCTAAGCCAAATAAATTACACTTTAAAAAGAATAACCCTACCAATTTCCTATGAACTTTAAGAGGACTGAGGCATCCAGGAACTCCTTCATGAAGTAAATCAACTTTTGAACGGCTAAGAAATATTTTTAACTTGTTCCAATATGCCTTATAAAACACTTATGCTGATCTGTGACAGTTGCATGATTCGGTCCAATGGGGCAAGTTACAGTGTTAAAACCCAATAACATAGGCTGTACAGTGAAAGTAAAATCACCATACGTAGGTGCTTTAACTTGAATAACAAATTGTGAAATATAATAGAGATTGAAATGTTGATTGTATGTGATAAATGTAAGAGTACTACGTCTGTCTGTACTATCCTGTATGTTTTGTGTACTGCATATTTTTGAATAGCCCCGTCATCATTTATTGGGATTACTGGTTTTTAGAGAGACAGTCAAAGCAAAAACATTTCATTATTTAGAGCTATATTTCTTGAGGTTATTGGATAGAATTTGAAGGAATTCAAATAAAAGTCAGTGATAAGGATTTTTTGTTTTTGTTTTAAATACGTTTGGGACACCTGAGACATGGATAGCATGCTCAGAGTAAAGGAATTTACCTGTGCTTCACTGACCCAAGATTTATTATAATCTTTTCTTAAAAGAATTCTGTTGAAAAATTCTGTTATGGTAATTGTTGCTGGGTTTGGGAGTCAAATGTCAGCTTTAAGGGAAGCAGCGTAATGTATTGGTTTTGATTTAGTCTTATTCCTATTGTTATTATTAAGGTAGCAATATAACACTTAGGAGTTTGGAGGTGAGTCTGTGCTAAGATCAGCCAAGTGGACCATGAAATGGTAGGAAACATATGTTATTTTTTAAAGTGAAAAGATTTAAAATATAAAAAAGAAAAAGATATACAATAAATGGCAAAAGCAGAGTAGCACAGTAAAAAAATTACTATATATACATTTTTATGCTGCAGACACCAGGTGTTACCTTCCTGTATTGAAGGCGTACATTTGGGAGAACTATATGCTTTTTCGAGAACTTGATATAATTCTAATGTTCATAGTGTTGTAAATAAGAGTTTTAAAGTTCTGAGACCATTTCTCTATTTGATAGAGTACTGGATGATCCAACTGTGTGTTAGTACGTGAAAGTCAGATCCCAACTGTTAGTCAAAGCTACATGTTTACTATGGCCTTTTCAAAATGGGAACTCTATTAGAGATAGAGAATGTTTTTGTTCTGACTGTGTCTAGAGTGTTTCAGTGCTGGGTTTCTTTGTTGGTTTGTTTGGGGTTTTTTAAGTTGTTAAAGAAATGCACATTCCTTTCATTTTCCATGGTATGCTGGGAATTAGTTTGAGTGTGAATGATGAAGAAACACAGTGATGTTGAATCAGCTGGCTCAAGTAATAGTGCAATGTCTGATGCTTCAAGAATTATAAGCTTTGAATCATATTTTATTAGCACAACCTTGCTAGCTAATTAGAAATAGATTTTATCTTTTTAGAACTGATACTGTAGAGGTCTGTAATAATATTTACATGAAGCAAGGATAGGTCTATTAATAATTTACACCCCTTTATTTTATTTGTATAATTTTGTACTATATATTTACATGTAAAAGTGTAGAGTCTTCATTACTAAATATCAATAACATGATTTTAGTTTAATTTTGACTATTTGTTACAAGATGAAAATTTTTTAAATAGGCAAAAGTGGTAACTCCCCTATAGAGGAATGTCAAAGTATCAAATACTATTGTGTTTCATAAATTGTATAATTATTTGAAAGAAAAATGAGCTGTCTTCATACATAAGAAACTTATATGCTGTAAGCCTTCTGTACAAAAAAAAATGTGTTTTATTGTGTTTCATTTGGTTTTGGTTTTTTGCAGTATGACTCATTTTTATATAATATACAAACACAAGTACATCTTTTGCCAAATGCATGATTGCCTTTTACTTTTCTAATACATGATGTAAGAAGCAAAGCTGTTTCATTTTTGCATGGAAATGACCTGGGAAGGAAAGCCACTTCTCTTTTTTTTCAAATCAGCAACGTGGATGAGGTAGGTGTCACATACTGATCAGATAGTTGCAGACTTTTCTGTTTCACATAATTGTGTAAATTTGACTGGGACCTTCAGCTTCAAATTGTTGTCAAGAAAAACTAACTAATGTATCATCTGCTTTAAAACGCAAGGTTCTTAATTAAAGTTTATATAGATAGACATATTTGTTGTTTCTTTATATTTCAGGAAAATTGATATTGCTATTATTTGATACTGATAAATATTGAACTGGTTTTTTAGTTACTTTTTATCTTTTCTTTTCAAATGAGTAGAACAGGACTGTGCTTTGTCCTTTTTATGAATGAAAAGTAAATGACAATTAAATAAATGTATTAATGTTACTCAAAGTATTAGAACTGTCTTTTGAATTGGAGCTTTCTAATTTCGTAACAAGGATGTGGTCATCTGTGATAGTAAAGATGTGGATAGAATGAGGTCCTGTGTATCCCTGCCCTGCCTTCTTGTGACTACTGCTGAAGTTTAAGAGCTTTTCTGGATATTTGCTTTGCTTATGGGTCATACAGAAAGGTCTTCCTAAAATCAGTAACAGAGTGCATCCTGTGAGCTTTTCAGCAGTTTTGGAAGCAAGAGATAACTAAAGAGAGTATTTTTTCAGGTAACATTTTCTATTCCAGTAGATCTGTGTCATGATTTAACCAGAGCCAGCAACTAACCCCCACACTAAACTCTGCCTGAACACTAGTGGAGAGAAAATCAGAAGAGTAAAAGTGGGAAAGCTCATGGATTGAGATAAAGACAGTTTAATAGGAAAAGCCAAAGCAGTGCACAGATGCAAAGCAAAACAATGGATTCACTCCCCACTTCTCATGGGTGGGCGGGTGTTCAGCCGTCTTTCCTTGCCAGGGAAGCAGGGGTACATCATGGGTAATAGTGCCATTCCTCAACTCCTCCCCACTTCCTTCATCTTCCCCTAGCTCTGTCATATGGTCTTGGATATCCCTTTGGTCAGCTGTCCTAGCTGGCCCTTCCCAGTTCCTGCTTCCTTCTCCATTTTTCTAGAGATGATCCATTTGTCTTTTTAACTTTTTTACCACTAACTCCTTTTGCTATGCTGTTTAAAAATTCTTATTTCTGAAAACAGAAGAAAGGAGAGAATGCACAAAAGTCCTCATTAATGGAAAATAAAAATGGTGTTCACATCTCAAAGAGAAGTAGCACTGTCTTTTCTTGCCCGGCTAATATGTTCATCTTTTACCTCAGTGCAAATTAACCAAGTCTCAAGATCATGAAAAGACACAAGAAAGTACCTCCTTCACCTTAGTTGGTCTTGACTCTTGTTTATTCTCTTGATTAATATGAACGACACTGGAAGTTATGCCAATTTTTATTCTCCAAAACACTTATAAAGCTCATTATTTAGGTGGTAACTTCAACGGGCAAGCCCCAGTGAGCACTGATAATTGGATTCTACTGGTCTATATAATCATGTCTTTAACACCTAATGCCTTTGGTCTTTACTGTGTTGTCACAGCCACAGTCTGCTTCACAAAAATGTATGACATAATTTCTTTCTCAAAGCAGGCAGAAGACACGACAATATGTAATATCATCTGCTGGCAAAAAGGCAAATCCAAACAGAGAATACAAAGATACTGACTGGGCATCATCCCCTCCTCATGACTGTCATGGTGCAGCTATTTACCTGTGTCACCTCCATCCTTCAGTTATTTGCCACCTGCAGAAGGCAGCATGTAGAGAAGTGTTTCAACTGCATTGAGATAATCCAGATCAGGCAAATTTAGAACCTCTTTGGTGGCATGCAGTTGCAAGTGGGGACATGCCATAGGGGTGAATGGTACCAGGGATGATTACCTGACTGTGGGCTGGCCTTAAATCCATCAGGAAATACCCAGATGGTGTGGTTCCAGGGCAGTGGAGCAACACCGGCAAGCAGACCTGTTGTCCTCAGAGCACAAAACCTCTGGCCAGACATGGAAAGATGCCCTGGCCTCAGAAATGATCCTGCACAAGCCACTGAATTCTCCTCAGTGGGAGGAGAGAAGCAAATACCTTCCAGCATAAAGGTCCATATGATAGGGAGGATTTCAACATACAGTGAGCCCTGAAGTAAAATGCCTTTGGGAATGCACAGCAACTTGGATGATCCACGTGCCAATAATTGTGCTAGCTGCATATTGACATTCATTTCTGATTCTCACAGGGAGAAACATAAAAATATATCAAATTCCCAGAGTCACTAGACTCGGGCAATTCATCCCATCCAGACAGCTTTCTATGAATGGCTGCCCTGCAGTTGCCTGCAGCATGGTAGCTAGCACTCATGGGACATGGCAAGTGAATTGGACTGGTGGAATCAAATGGTATTTCCAAGCTGCTCAAATCTTGTCCTACCCACACAATTCATTGGGCACTGTCTGTGGCCAGCGCTTCTCCCAGGACTGGTTTTCAGATGGCACAGCCCTGAGCCACAGCAGAGCCCCTGGCAGCCACTTGGCAATGGAGGAGTCTGTGTCCCAGGGCTGGCATTACCAGCTGCAGATTGGGTTTGTTAGTTTTCAGTTTCGAATCTTCAGGGTTACTGTAGGCTCCACAAAAGCTCAGCTCTTACTACTACTTTATCTCTATCTGCAATTCAAAAGAGAGTGGAGGCATGCACAGGGCTTTAGGGAAAGACTCTCTGTGATGAGGCTTTTGCTGACCCCCCTTTTGCACTTCAACATTAAACTGCTATTATTTGACTTGTGAGTCTGTGACGAGCCAATAATATTCATGAAGTCATATATTGCTTCCTCTGCCCAGAAAGTTTTTAGCTATAGACACTGAGAAATAAGCATCCGTCAGATCTCTGTGACAGGACTGAAGAAGTTAATTATGGATCCTTATTTAACTGTACTCTGACAGAATAATGCATATCAGACTCCCTATGGATCTGCATGCAGCTCAAAGAGCTGCTGAAAATCAGCCAGTTCTCCACGATGCTCCTCTGAGCCTGCTCTGACAGAGCACCAAAGTGCTATTGCAGGCCTCTGACGTGTCTGTCGAAGCCAAGATGGTATCTCCCCTGGCATAAAATCATAAGACTCTTCAGCCAGCTTCAGTACCTGATTTATCCCTACTAAAAAGCTCATGATGGAATGATACAAAAGGGTCCATAGGGGGTGGGTGTATTTATATATGTGAGCTTTGTGCAAGTAGGTTAAAGCAAGCACTGGGGTTGTAACATAATCTGACAAAAATTAATACCTCAAGCAAAAAAACCCAAAACAACAGAGAGGAACTCTGCAGTTTTTTGCTACAGTTTTTATACAGACTATATACAGAGCCGAGAAAGTTCACACAGAATGACTCCACTGGGTTCTGCACAGCAAAGGTTTCTATCATCAACCTACAACCTATTCTGTGATGCTATACTTTCTGTATACTTTATATACTTTCTATACTTTTTAAGTATAGAAACAGCATAATCACTGGCTTGTTCTTTTTCTAATCAGAACTGAGAAAGCTAGAAGCCTTCACTCTGTCAGCAGCACAGGGCACAGGGTGCATGAACTTAGTTAACATAGTTAATATCCCTACTTGGCATTTTCCAGGATGTCCTTGCTGCAATTTGATAACCTGGTGGCTTCTGGCCAGTGCTCTCCCACAACTCAGCCTTTCAGCAAATATACACAAAAACTGATATTTCCATTATCAAAATACTTAGCTTCTCTTTCTCTCTCTTTGTCTTTTTTTTTTTTGTTCTCTCTCTGTCTCTCCTCTTTTCCTTGTTTGCCTTCCCCTTTTCCTTGCTTCTCTTCCTTCTCTCAAAAGAAAAACTGAACAGGAACTTGAATAGTGATAATAAAAAGCCATCACTAGGGAATATTATTGCTAGTTAAGCTCTGAAAAAAGGAAGAATCCCTTAATGACTATCCAGGCATCCAAGAGGTTTTACAAGCACTAAATTTCACAGGATAGTTCTGGTACAATGAAAAGGCAGGTAAAACCAGCATGACTTTTACTCCATCAAGCCTTGCATAGGCTTCCTCCCAAAGATCTGAATCAGATTTGGAGGACCAAGGATATATTCCAGTGACTTTAAAAGACTTGACATCAGTGTCATGGATATTTTAAAGAGCTTGAAGCCACATGATCTGAAAACCAAACAAGTATTATGCATTACCCAGTGACCGACATGCAATTTCTAATCTAGTTTCATAATGCACATGATAGAAGTTTGTATGTCAGCATTTATTCTAACATACAGTGTAGCAGAATGGGGGAGAATATACCCAAGTTTGGCATGATGTTGAATGACAAGGTGTTCTCATCAATAAAGGATTTATGTGCCATGGACAACTCACTCCACCCCAGCTCAGTACCTCCATGACAAGCACTGTGTCTGGGGAGTCAGACAGGCAAGCTTCAGTGAGCCATTTGGCCCTGAGACAGGCTGATCACCCTCATCTCTGCCTGTGGCAAGCAGAGCTCACCTCAGCTGTGTTCTTTGCTGAAGCTGGGTTGGAACACTGGCTGCCTCCTAGGGCCATAATGGAAATTAAGGGACACTGCATGGCCTAAGGAAGGCAGTCATCATATGTGTTTTGGATTAGTTTTTTTTTTTTTTGCTTCAGAATCTTGAAATGCTCAAAAATTTAGGTTATCAGTGAAATACTTGAAGCTTTTTATACCAAGAGTAAAATCCTGTGGGACATCTGCTCAAGAGAAATTGAGTTTGTGCCATCCTAGCACAGATGAACCTCAGGGCAACTGAAATGAGTGGAATACACCACTGGAGAAATAAAAAACAAAATAATAAGAAATAAAAAGATTCTTTCTAATGATAGCATTAAAAAACAAATTCTTGGCAGTATTAGGTTCTCAAAAATTAATGAACTAGAACTTATTGTTATGCCAAAAACTGTGATGTCTATAGAGAATTACTATACAAAATCAAATTCCAGGGAAGTCAACCCTGCTTCTGACCTTTAAAAATGCAAGTAAACACAGGATTAAAAATATCTCATGAAAAAGAACATTTGTAAAAATACAATGCGAGATCTTGCATCTAGTAGATCCTTCTCTAACATGACAAATATATTATCATTGTTTTAAACTTTTCCCTTTATTTGTAGAAAGTGGTATTGTATTTTCTGATTTCCACATTCCTGATTTACTAAAGAATTGTTTTGCACTGGCCTAGTGTTCTCTAGTGTCTTTTGGGGATAAATATGAAAGAAAAATTATATCTTGCAGCTCTTCATCCCATGAGTAGATACTGATAGGACCTGTAAGTTAATTGTATATCCAAACCACTGAAAGGACTGTGTTAGGGGATAAAATATACCATATATAATCATATTGCTTCTTGCTTCTCTCTAGTATAACTGCAAGCAAAATCTAGATGAAGCAAATGTACACTTCATTAAGGACAAAGATGAAAAAGCATTATGTGTTTTCTTGACAATACCCATATAAAAGATCATTAATTTTACTTTGGCTCATAACAGGAAGCCTCCATTATTTTCTTTCGTAAAGTGTGTGTTCAACCAGAAGTAAAAAGTAACTCACTTTAAAAAAAGGAAAATATATACAAAGATGTTTAAAAAAAATCCTTCAATTATGGATGCTAATGTTTCTGTCCATTAAGCATCAAAAAGTAATTTTCTGTAATGGATGTATTAAAATTAACTCTCATTACAAACTAATGACTGCCAGATGTTAATAAACTATTTCTAAATGCTTATCATTAGGTATAATAATGACTAAGCTCACAAAGCGTTTTGTGCTTATGTGCCCGTAAAACACAGCATGGAAAGCAATGGCTATATACTCTTCAAACAATAAAGCATGGTAATAGAATCATAGAATGGCTTGGGTTTGAAGTGACGTTAAAGATCATCTGGTTCCAGCCTCCCTTCATGGGCAGGGACACTTTCCACTAGACCAGGTGGCTGAGAGCCATGAGAAAACAGATGATTTTTACCAGTCAATATGAGGGAAAACCTTCCCTTTGGCCCAGGGTAGTGTAAGAGCTGTCATGGGAGCCTTTCCACCACATTTTGTGACCAGTGTTCCACCTACAGGTTGATTAATTTCTTGGCCAAGCTTCCATCCACTATTTATTTAGTCAATGCCTGTATGCTGGGTCAACTGTGGAAAAAAAATCAACCTTTATAATGATTAGGCTGAAGGGGAAAAGCGTTAACTAGCACATTTTTTACTCTATTCATCACATTAGCCATTTAAAAAAAGCCTTCCCAGAAAGACAACACAAGATCTGATCCTGCCTAAAGACATTTGTGGCAGTTCCTGACTATAATGAATGCAGACTGGGACTGAGATTGCTTCCGGATGGTGCATACAGCAGAGGTATAAAAGAATTGCTTTCCTCTTTATAATATTTATTTTCTAAATGTTGCGATATTTTTATGAATCTCCCACCTTTTATTTTGTTTTTGGTTTTGGGTTTTTTGTTTGTTTGTTTGTTTTGTTTTGTCTGTTTGTGCACCCAAGCACTTTCTGGGTAACTTTAAAAGTCACAAAGGAGCCCCTAAATTTTCATTTTTACCATGCAGCACTCCTTGACAATTTGGAGGCACAGGAGAAACCTTGAACCTAACTTCTCTCCTGTAATGTGTATCAGGGGAGTTCATTTGTCAAACCCTGGTCTATTTAATTTTGCAATGAACTCAGTAAAGCTGGCTTTCATTCCAGCTCGATTGAATCTACCCAAGAGCCAGGAGAGTTGTGATCCCAGCTGACATCTGGCAGAGCCTCACCTGCAAGACCAGGGCAGCCTTTGCCCTCCTGGCCACAGCTGAGATTTGTTGTGCAATTCTTCTGTACCTCCCTGGGTACACTCCCAGGGAATGACAGGCAAAGTTTTCCTGGGAAAGGTCTTCATCCCCCATCCTGGGAACTCTTCCTTGTGGGCAGCAGCAGCAAGCAGGCTCACTCTGTTGGGCTGTGCCAGTAGAACAGACAAAAAAGGAGCTCTATGTTTCCAGCACAAGGAGGAGTAATCACTACAGCCTGCTTTTTCCTCCGCTGAAGCTGCTAGCCCCACAATATAAGCACTAGAGACAGCCCTGCACATCCACAAATACACCAGGGAACAGCTTTCATCAGCTTGAAATCTCCCCACCTTGGTAGCTCAGTGCTTTTCAGTTGTGCTCAGAGATCTTTGATTTTTTCATGTATGGTGAATGAAATTTAGCAGCTACACATTCTTATGGAAACCATTAAAACACATATTGAAAATCTTATTTTCTGTATCATTTTGATTGGTTTGCAATATCTTAAAAGAGCTAACATAGTAAATGAGCTTTTAGCTGGAATAATTTCTTAAACCACTAAGTTCACTGAAATGCTGTATTTTCTCTTTGCTCCTTTCCTCTGTGTAAAAATTCTCTCCTTATTCTTTCTTTGGATCAAGTACAACTGGCTGAGCTTAGGAGGTATGCTAAAGACCTGAACAACATGACTGACTTGTTTAAATCCAGTCCTCAAAGTCAAACTCCTCAAAGTCAAAAGCAATCTTCTTCTGGAAAAGTACAGCAAACCTTACGGTTGTCTCCTTTGCACATTGGGATTTACTTGGGTCTGCTCAGGTTTCCAGGTCCTTCTGCAAAGATGGGCAGAGGCCTCTGACCAGTGAATGCCAAGATGCCTCACACATCACCCTCAGACAACAGCTGGAAATGGAAGGAATGATTGATTTTTCCTGTCACAGCGTTGATCAATGTCCCCCCAGACTGCCACAAGGGCGAAGATGTTAGGTGGATTTTTTTTAAATTGCTCTGAGTTTCAGATCACAACTCCAGCTCCCCTGGGGACTCAGCAGGGCACTGACCATTGCTATTGTTGTGAGGACTTGCAGTAGTGATGAGCATCAACTTTCCGCTTGGAAAGTCTGCAGCACTAGCAGAAAGGGAAAGGGAAGGCAATGGATGATCACAGCAAAGAGGAGACAGTGAGTCAAGAGACAGCCTTCAGGCACTGCTGGGCTGCTGTGGGCAGGGTGACACTGCCCAGACATGGCTGCTCCCCTTCCATGAGGCACAGAGGGTTCATTGCCCTGGCCCAAGCTGAGCCTCTGTCTTTCTCCTCTGTCCTTCCTATAATGTCCCCTACACTGAGATTACCTGCTACCCAACTGAAAGTGCAGGGGTCCAGACATGGGGTGGATGGGAAAAAGCCTTCCCAGAGAAAGGACTTCTAGCAGCCAAAGTCCTTGCAAAAAAGGCAGTGCTTTTCCCAGCAAAAATTGCTTGTTTCTCTTCAGCTAGGCAGGCACATCCTGTGCACCTCCATGCAGGGTCCCATGAGCTAAAAGCAAGCTTTTCTAGCTGTGATGCAGTGGGCACCCAGAAGTGTAAAACTGAATAAGGCCTCAAAGTGGCTCATTAACTTGTAGGATGATGTCAGCAAACCCTGTTTGTGCCTACTGAGAGAAATCAGACACCTACCAACTAAAGGAACAGCTAAGCAATGCTTTTTTGAAGATAGCAGTGGCGCCTAACTGGTGGGATCAGGCACCTACATACCTTTGAGGTACTTGGCCAAGGAGATTAAGTGACTTGCCCACGGTCACACAGGAAATCTATCGCAGAGCCAAGAACTGATCCAACTTTCAAATTACTTAACCACAAGATTATCATTCTTCCATGTATTAAATTATTAATTCTGATGCTTGTCAGGAAGCCTGAGGCATAGGACGGGTGCTTATTAATTGGAGCCAGACACATAAACATGCACATTGATTTATATATTCATATATTTAAAACTGGATGAAAGAACTATCTGGTATCTCATTTTGCATCTTTCTTTAGTCTCTCACCTCCTGGTTTACATAGAGTTGAGGATGCACTGGAAAACAACCAGTTTCCTCCCAAATATGGAGTTCTTGCTTATGGGCCTATACATGCCATAGGATTCATGAGAAGTTGGGAAGTTTGGCTTTACTGTGTATCATTTACTGTGTATCATCATTTCAGATTTAGACATTGCTGTCACACATTCCTGGCCAGGGCTTGTTTCTCCTTTAAGCCGATGTGGCAACAGTCTATTTTCTCTAGTCTGGGTATAGTTCAAGTGCTTGTAATACCTGCTGTTCTTTCTATTTTTCATTCCCTTAAGAAACTAAAATAGAAAAAATCCAAGGAAGATAAAGAACAGTAACACAGAAAGGCTTATGCACTGAACTAGGATGCCTACATAGAGAAATAAGTCTCCCTCTCCTCCTTCAGAGTCAGGGGATAAGGGTAACATCTCTGGAGGTGACTCAGAGAGGAGCCTTGGATATAGGCTCTGACTTGCCCGTTGGGGGAGACGCTCTGTCTGCACCGACTATCAAGGGAGGCCAGGGAGGCAAGGCTGGCAAATGCAGACACTTAGGCATTCAAATATATGTGTTTTTAATACATTCCTCACACCCTGCATACCTCCTACTTATGCTTGAGGTACAGTGCTGAGGACTGTGGAAATTCTGGATTTCCATTAGATGTTGTACTCTGAGCTAATGGGCAGATAGAGAGGGATAAGCCAGCAAGATTAAACTCACCTGCAGTTATGTTATTGTGAACAGTGAGAGGTACGTTCCAGTTCTGGTCTCAAGAAAAAGAGGACAGTCAAAGCCTTTGTAGCATCTAACTAGAGCCTGCCCCCTTGACTCCCATTAAGAGAACAGAACAGCAGCCACAAGCTGGGCAGGGAAGGGTGGTGGCAGTGGGAGCATTCCTTAGGTAGAAGGTCTGAAGAACAGCAAAGCTCAGGAGTGTGAGACTAGAGATTAATTTATAGTTTAGACTACAGGAACTGTAAACCTTTGCCAACAGCAGTTCACTGTGTCACAGTCTACTCCACAGCATATCCCAATGAGCAACCAGGAGGTGTATGTGGTCTCTAGGTAACATCAGTTACTGATCTTAAAATATCCAGAAGCAACATATTTCAGGGTTAAATTGTATTTTCATCAGATTATCGTAATCAGATAAGTAGGTTTGGTAAACCAGGCTGGTGACTTTTAACTTACGTAACTTGGTAATGAGCTGGGTGTTTGTCATTAGTGTTTTACAATGGTATGGGACCACTTCACCATGTGTAATGGATTTCAACCTGCAACAGTTCAGTAATGCAAGAAATTAGAATTATTACTTCTCATATATAAGGGTCTGAAAAACTTCAATAAAAGTGTGGCAATTATTTCTAAAAGGTGGAGATTGTCCATTGTTTTTCCTTACACAGAGAGATAAGAAAAAGTATCTCTTGTATACACATAGACTATCTCTTCCTTCTGCAGCTGGCCAACAAAATGCAACGGGCTTGTGTTTCAGCATCTGGGCTATTTGAATAACACTATGCTTTAACATGGCAAACACAGGCATGATATGCAGAAGGAATGAGTAATTGGTAGATCCAGTGACAAGTAACAGTGGCTGAGGAAAATACATTTAATCAGCTTTCGCATTCAAAGCCAGTGTAATCTTGCCTTTTTTGTGTCTGTCTCTCTTACCAGAGTTTGTATTAAATACAGCCACAATCAGACAAAAATTCTCTTGGTCTGAGTGGAATCTACTGGGTGCTTGGTCCTGCTGAAATTTAAGCTGCATCCTAGCTTTTGGTTTTTCTTCTAGACATATCTTTACCTGGCTGTTCTGTGATACTGGTGGGTATTTTCAGATATCAGGTCTGCATATACATATCCAATCTTGATTTTCGGTATCTGTTCAGACACTTTTGGGTGCTAGCTAACTACTCTGTATCATCACTTTTGCAGGCATTTCTAAGGGAGATCTTTGGAAAAGTGAGAAGGGAAGAGGCTTGGATTTGGGAACATTTGAAAGGCAAGCAGAACAGGTGTCAGAGAAAAACCTGGAGATTAGTTTTGGGAAAAAAAATGTTCATAAGAGCCAGGATGGAGAGAAGCCCTAGGTTGTGGCACTGGTCAAGGATTTCGCAGTAAAACTGAGACAGGAGGAAGTTAAAGTAGTGGAAGAGCAGAAAATGGCTGTCAGAGAAGTGCATGGTCAAAGCTTTTCTTTTTGGAGAAATTTTTACCTTTTCAGAAACTTGAAAGTCCAAATACACCTTCCCTGTAATTGATAACGAAACAGTTGTAACTAGGAGATCCTAGTCTTTAATCAATGCATTCAATTCATTAACCAGTGTGGCCTGTGAGGAGTCCCTGGCTCAGCCAAGCTATTTTACTCAGGGTCATAGACACTGATGCAGACTAACCTGGCATTCCCTCTTCCCTCAGGCTGGTCAGACATAAACCAGCTCTCCTCACAGCTGCCTCTAAGTATGAGCACAGTGTCATGCTAACACAGCCCTGTAGCACTTGCCTATGCTTTCATGTCAGGTCAATGTGGACAGCAGAGGTCACACTTGCCTGCCCACTGGCTGGTCATACTTTTCATGTTCTGGTGCTGTGATGGCTCCTCTCAGAAAAGTCATTCCCAATGCTCAATGACTACAGACTTGTTTCTAAATATTTTCCCCATTTCCTGATCTACTTGTAAAATCCTTTGAGTTTTCCATATTCATAGGTTTTTTCCTTTCCTTCCTCCATTTCTTGTGCTTTCCCTACAAGAACTGGCTCTCTGTGTTTATCCTTACTTGGCTTCTGTCCAAAATGCTGCCGTCAAAACACATCTGTAGAATAAGTGGTGAGTTTTTTAAAGGAATGTAAACAGCCAATAAATTGCTATGGGTTTTGCCCACAGAATCCATGCATCTTTGATTGTTGGTACTTGTTTTATTTTATTTAATTTGTTGTTGGAAATGTCTGGAGTTAGTTTTTGCCAGATAACTGCTGTGAGCCCCACAGAATGAGTATGACAATGTAAGAGGCAGTTTTGGGTTACTTCAGGCAAAACTTCAGGGCTGCTGAGAAAGTCCCAAAGGCAGCAAACGGGTCAAGGCAGGTTGATCTCTGCTTTTTGCTTTTTTATATGTGCCCACGAAAGTGTCACAGCAGATTCAGGCATGTGGATCAACTAAGAAATCTTGTGGTTTCTTACACATGGATTTCCGTAAACTTGAGGCAATCTACTCTCGCTAGTACATTAGTATTACTGACAGAGAGAACAGGCTGCCTACCCAAAGTGTGACAGAAAAAGGAAAGAAATGCTTATACCCTGCCAGTGATGGCTACTACAAGAGGATGATTGCAGAAGGCAGGGAGGGAAGCAAAGGAAGCTGTAGGGACTTTGACCACAACCTTCTCCATAATGCAGAGGAGCCATTTGTCCAGATGTAGATGTCACAGGTTCATTCAGATACCAGAAATACACAAAGACAAGGGTATAATCTCCTTCTGTGACCATTCAGCTGTAAAAGATGCTGTAAAGGCTGTACACTGTGGCACATTGGCATGACTAAACCTTTGCAATGGACTTGTGCCACAGTCTGTCCACACTCAATCACATTGGATCTACAGCTGTAAATGATATGGTCACTGCAACTGGAGAGTCAGAGAGAAGTGGCTGAAGACCATTCACAAGGTGCCAGTGGTTTCAAAAAATGGTTCATTAATCCCAGTGGTGTGAAGCCCAGGCTGGACTTTGATGCCATGACAGCCCCCTACCAGCCCCACGCTGAGTCCCCTCCACATATTCAGAGTAATCCACTCAGCAGCTGTACCCAGCAGCCTTCACGTGCTCCCTGCAGCATATATTTGCTTGGCTAATTGTAAATTATTTTTATATGAGAATCAAATGAGAGGCATATCTGTGGGAAGCTGCTCTCTTCCGTCTGAGTAATGCTGCTGGTAGTGCTCAGATAATGGATGACTATGGAGCGTGGGACAGCATGTGTCTTGCCTCAGAAACACTTAAGGTGGGACAGGGAATATTTGCCCACAGAGAACACTTGATTAGAAAACTGTGGTAAGAATCTTGCTCTCCTTTAGCTGCAGCCATACCCTCCTAGGAAAAGAGCCAAATTCTTAAATTTCTGTTGACAAGCTGAGGAAATTCAGATGTATAACTGAGTGTTTTGGGTAATATATTGAAATACAAGAGAAGTGGGGAAAAGACCACTTCAGAGCATGCATGAAGGTCAAATTTTTGCCACCCCTTACTCTGATACACGTTTCCTGTTCCTAACTGGATGCATACCTGTGGCACATGAAAAAAAAACAGATGCATTTGTGAGGCTTGTTCTCATTGCTGTGCGACAGGTCTTTCTTCTCTACCTGACAAGAAATAATGATGTGTTAGATATATGTTTGTTTCCAACCAGCTGTTGATATAAAACTTGATTATTATTTTTCTTCTGTTGTGCCTAAGGGCAAGACAGAGATTGCAACACATGAAGCAGACAGCTACAACAGGCAGAAAGAGATATCTGGCGGAAAATCTGGACCACCTAAGTAAGACAGATTTCCTACTCAAGGAAAGATTTCTGCCTTTACATCTTGATCCAGAAAGCTTTACACATCAAGAAGGGATCAGGACAGAGCAACCATCAGGACATGATAGACACAAGAGTATTGAATTTCTGCCACCATTTGGCCCTGAAGCACCTACTTCAGGGCTGTGTTCTGTTACTCTGCCCATGGAATGTGGAGTCCTTCAGGTTCATGACACGGTTAATGGTCTCCTATGGGAGCAGAAGTGCTGAGGTTGCTGATGGTATCAGCTTCTTCCTCAGATAGGATCTGATCTGCAGCCTGTCTTAGAAAGAGTATCTGGATAATCTCCGTCTCCTAAGGGATTATAATGCCTCTTTTTAACCACAAGGCAGCAAAACATCCTCAAGAGGAGACACAGGGAAGGGACCATATCCCATGTGCCAGTCAGACCCCAGCCCCTGCTAACAGGAACATAAGACTCATGGAGCAGGAAAATAGGAAGTAATAAGGAGCCTGATCCCATAGGTAAGGTCCCAGGGTGGGCTGGGGGTGAAACTGCTGTCCCTCAGTCACTTCCTACCAAGGGGCAGGCAGTGGGACTCCTCTCAGAGGAATCTCCTTCCATCACCAGGCAGCAGTCAGGCACCAGATGGCTCCTCTCTGCAGGAGCTGCACACAAAGGAACTGGCAGCAAGAACTCACTTCTCCTGGCCCACAGCTTGAAATGTTAATTAGACAGAGGAAAGAGCCACTCTTCGTACATGGCCAGTGCCAAGCCTACATCCTACTACAACAAGGAGCTCCCGAAGAGAGACCTGGTGCTCTCCTCCACGCCCAGCCAAGCCCAGATGATGAGAAATTTTCCATGCGGAGCTGCACAGCTGCACAATCCCTCCTGAGACGTGGATTCACCCAGATCAGGTCCAACAGATAGGCCAGGCCAGGCCAGGCCAGGACAGAGGTGAGTCTGATCAAGGGGGGGTTGGCACAAGGTCTGTTTGTCCCTTGGGAAAACCAAGGCTATCCTGGGCTGACTTCTGAAATGTTTCTGGTCTCTGCTTGCAGATGGGCTAGTAGAAACCTTTATGAGGAGGGTGATGTGGCTTATGTGGAACTTGTGGGATCATGCACCATCCTATCATCCTGCTTTTCTCCTTGCTGAGGCAGAAGGGAGAAATAAGTGCACAGTGATGCACCTGGCTAGCAGAAGAAACATTTTTCAGCATATCATCTGCAGAGAATGCAGGTTGTTGGTGCTTCCTGTGCCTCCTTTGTATGCTTGAGCAGAGTGCTGGCCATCAGGGTGCCCTGTGTGTCCCCAGTGCCATCACAGGCCACTGCAGCGCTTCACTGATGCTGCTATCTGAAAACACGGTTCAGCATTTGGGGTGCAAAATACATCAGAGCTACACTTTCCCTTTCCAGCACTCTTCTGTCTCAATTCAGAGCTCTCTCTCTGGTGTGCATATCCAATGCCCTAAACAGCAAGGAAGAGAGACTAATCTACACAAGAAGGTATCAAACAGGGCACAGGACTTGAAAAGACGTCTGCCTCCTCCTGCAGTGAATCAACTGGTTAAAATAAAAAATCAAATACAGTGGATTTGATGATGAGTTTAAACAGTAACAACAGTCTAACAATTCCCCTTCCTGGGGTCCACCACCAGTAAATAGAAATACTCAGAAATAATCACTAGTTTAATCTGCACCTGTGTGTCACATTCAGGCTTAAATCCAGCTCTTTTAAGGGTCACTAATTTTCCCTTTAAAAAAATCAGTAAGATTCTACCAAAAGTTATATAAAATTCCATACAGACTAAAGCACATAAGTTCATATATTTACTTCAGGAGTACCATTGCCTTAATCTTGCTTACTTGCCTTGGTAGGCTTGGACCTACAGGCATCACAGCAATGCAGTTTATTCAGGTAAATGGCAACTTTCAGACATATTTATGAGGACATCCATCTTACAAGACTTTAAAGTATTTTCATGCTAGGTTTAGTTTTCAATTGGTCATATGAAAAAATGTGGTATTCCCTAGTTTTTCTAAGTCATTTCTCATTTTCTTTATTGTGGTTTCAGGATCTGTGTATAATATGACACTTTTTACTGTGATTTATGGCTTCAGGTGAACAATATGCTGTATGTGGTGTTAATTGCAGTGGATGGAATCCAGAGGCATTAAAATGCTCGTCTTCCCTCTGTGCTAATGAGTGTTGATTTCTAACCTGTCAGCAGGGATTACGTATTAGAGCTTCATGTTTATGATTCCCCACAGCAGCTCAAGTGTCAACACTGTTATCCAAGCACCCTCCATTCCCTCTTCCCCAGACTAGTTTTGACAAAAGGGAAAAATTGAATTGAGCTAAGACTTGGCTTAAGCAGTGTTTGAATGCAGTAAGGGCATAATGGAAATAAAATATGGCAGCTCAGGAAAAGGGTTCCAAATGAGGAACTGGTCAGTTTGGGGGAAAATACACATTTAATGATACTCCATTCCAGAGAATAAGATATCAAGTATTTTCTTTGAAGTGGATGGCATCATTCAGTCTATAGGTTTGAGCAGGTGGTGAGAAATACAGAGCTTCTAGCAGCTAATAATAGTACTGAAGGAGTTTCCTTTGGATTTATGGTAATCAAACAATCTCCCTACTTAGGTTTCCCATTTCTCAAACAGGGCTAAATGCTTCCTACTTCTCTCAGGTAAGAATAAGTTAATTTGTTAATATCCACAGAAGAGACATACTAAATAAAGCTATGTAATGCCTTCCATAGGAAGTCTGGATTTCCTTCTCAGTTGGTTAAAAAAAAATTAGCTTTGACTTTTTCTATCAGTTTGGGCATTACCTCACACGAGTCTATCTGATATTTGACAGTATTTCTATCAAACGTTTCCATCGAACTTGAAAACAAGTCCATTTATTCTCTAAAAAGAAGCTAAAAGCCTAAATTTGTTTGTCAATGTGCTAAGACTTCAAAAATTAAATGGCAAGGCAGGACTTATAGGAAAGAACATGTAATGAATGTAAATTCATCAGTCAAGTGTTCCTTATGACATGCACTTGATATCATCAGATGCAATATATTCTACTGCACTTTTAACTGGAAAAACAGGAATACAAAAAATATTAATTATCAAGGCAGCTGCATCAGTGTTTCATCTGGTTGCTTATAAAGTAGCTGATATAAAACTT
>VRYO01001878.1:4652600-4668973 GCA_009812075.1 Sialia sialis
TCCGGGTTGGCGTTTCGCTGGGATTTGTCCATAGATAAGCCGCACCTGAATATAAGCCGCACCACTGGGGTAGGCTGGAGTCTTCAATGAAAAAGGTGCGGCTTATATTCGTGAAACTACTGTATTTTTATTTTTGTTTTTGTTTTTTAATTATCTGGTTAATCCAGTAAGTCTTTCCCATTTTTTGAAAACCTGAATATTTGTGTTTCCAACATTTTTATTTTTTAAAATCTCTAGCTACAATGTTGTACTGTATTTAATTGCCATGTTTGTTTTGAATTCAAACCAACCTGTCTGCACTTAATAATGCAAACAATTAAATATTCTCACTGTGCCAGCTGAGCGTCCTCATAAGAATTTTTTAAAACTGCTTTATATGTTGCTTTTAATTACATTCCTTTCCCAAGCGATTATATCCTCATATAAGCCCCATTCCTGCAAGCTATCCTGGCACAGAAACAGAGAGTTAAAGACAGAATAGTACTGGTAAGGACTTCTGGGGGGAAAAAAGGACTTTTGGTCAAAGCTGAGGGATGCCAGGAACACTGTAAGCCTTGCAAATGCTTCTCTCTGGTAAAAAAGCCAAAGGAAAAGTCAAGTAGTTTTGGAGGCACAAGGAAGCAGTAGGCTCTAGCTACCCACCTAGACAACCTCTAGGAGGACTAGGAGCTAGGAAGTACAGGAAGAGTCTTCCTTTTGGGAGTGTGCCTGATGCTGAGCCCCCTGAATTTCTTTTACTTCGAATCACAGGGTTTTAGCTCAACTGTTGCTTGAGGAGAGAGGTGCAAAGGTGGCATGGTGACCCCAGGGGAGAGGACCTTGCAGAGAGGAGCTATGATGTCCAGGAAGAGCCAGCACACATCGCTGGCTGCAAGGTTATGACTTGGAAAGAAAGCAAGCCTAACAGGGGAAAGTCTGTGCTGGTCACCCAGACTTTTCCTTAGAGGGAATAAAGTGCTGTAAGCAGGTCCCATTCCATGCCAGGACTGAGTGTTGTGAATACTTGAGGACTTGGTTCAGCACAAAGAAATTGCTCAGTTCTGGTCCCAGGCCTTGATCTCTGTGTTTTAGAAGCACCAGCTGGCTCCAGCGGCTTGATGCACAAAAAGCCCTTCTAGGTTACAAGATCTGGGAGAGACACAGCTATAGCTGACAGCTGGCAAAACTGACTAATTACCAGCTAACACAGATGATGAACTCTGTTATCCTACTGGTTGAAGCCAATGAACTAAAGATGGACAGCACCAAAACTTTACAGTCAGGTGGGACTATCCCCATTTACTCACCACCTACAGACATACATAAGCCAAATCAACTCATCCTATTTGCTGCACTAGTCTTCATTTCTCAAGCACAGACTGAAGTGTGAAACTCCCTTGGTAACAAAATTGTACCTTCCTCTATGAAACGGTTTTAATTTTAGCTGCTCCTTCTTTTTATATTTTCTAAAATGATTTTTTTTTTAAATATCTATTTGTAGCATGGGAAGCATGGCAGGTCCAAGCATGATGAGATTTAATGAAATAAAACCAAGGTTTAGGTTTTCAGATTTTTTTTTCCCTAGCAATCAGAACTAGGCAGCATTATGTGGTAGAGGGTTGCTTACTTTTTAATGCAAGCTGCAATTCTGACATGGCTGCATGATTCTGGGAGGTCAGGCAAAGTCAGTTGATTAATGAGGTTTTGTTTTTTTACCAGCAATATACTATTTAAAAACGTTCTCACTCATTCCTGCCTTCCAGTTGGACTTTCTACTTATTCACCTAGACACTAGTAACTGAAGGAGTTAATGTCACATTCTGCACAAATGCATGGTGAAATCAGGATCAGCTTTGCATTAGGAAAGCATGATTAGCTCCCTGGTACTGATGACCCTTAAGTCCTTAACGCAGTTATTGATTTCCAAAATACAATCACCCTTCTGTAACAGTAACCTACATTCTTGTGTCAAGGTTAATGACATTATGTTAACTGTATTCAAGTGCGTATGGTTCAAATGAACACAGCTTATCAAGCAGCCCAGATTGCTCCCAAATGTCGCCTCTTTATTTAAAGCTAGCAGTGATGATTGGTTTTTTGTAATATTTTTGAAGTAAAGCTTCCTCATAAGTGCTAATAATCTTGGCTGAAAGTGGATATAAGAGAACACAAGGAAGAAAATTATGCAAATTTTAATTCTGTCTTTCTTAAATTCCTCCTTTGACTTTTAACGGATGAAAAATAGTTTTTGACAGGTGAGATGATGTTGCCTTTATGGGAATAATTCTTGGAGGATCTCCTTGGCATAATTTGTCCACCTCTTAACCAAGTTTTTCAAGGAGTACAATCAGTGTTGTGATCTCTGTCTCAGGTTCAGTGTCTAAAAGGTAAAAAAGAAACCAAAATGAGCTGTGTTTCCTCATTATGCAGTGGTTTTCTCCACTCTCAGTGGTTCAGTGAAGAGACAGATGCTTTTGATTTCTTAAGGACTCAGTTCCTCTGCTAGAGGAAAGATTAGCAAAAGTAAGTGCAGAGCTGCTTTAAAGTATTGGAAATGGGGAAACAAATTTATTTTCTGCTAGCTGAAAGCTGAGACAACTGCCCCTCTTTCTTTAGCCAAAGGTACAGGAGAGTTCAGGTCCCCATTCTGGGATGGCATGTGAGGGCCAAGGCTATTTTTCTAATAAAAGCTTTTTCTTGGAAGAGTGAACACCAATAAACAGAAGTAGAAGAGACTTGTCCTTGTCACAATATCTTTTTTTGCAAAAAGAATGTAAAGTGAATTTTTTCCACAGTGTCACTGTAATACGAACACAAGAATGCATCACTATTTCTTTGTTACAGCACACTAACGCATCTTTAAAACAGGAGTTTTATGAATTGACATAGATGAAGAGCACAGCTATTTATGAATCTATATTATACAATAGTTGAATATATGTACCTACAAAAAAGCATTTCTATCTGGCTTCCACATTCCTTTCACCCTTCTGCATTGCTATTAGTTGTATGTAGTGTATGCAGCAATAAGAGGAGAAAAACAGCTGAGTTGTTGCACCCAGCAGGTTTGTGATGCTGTGAACTCAAAAATGAAGATAAAAGAAGTCTAGTGATATTGCATAGAGGAAGCAGAACCCTGAAAAGATAAGCCCATGACAAATAATTCAAAGGCTATGTTTAGTTTCTGTGTTGAATTGTGTATTTACCACATATTATGCATAAAGAGTCAAAACAGAGAAAAGCAGGTCCCCCTGCATCCACTTGTATATTAATTATTTTTTGTGCTGAATATAGATGTCCTTTAGCCACATAAAAAATTGGGATGAGAGATCTTATGTTTATAGCCTTTGGACTGTGCAGTTGTCAAGATTTTTAATATTCTTCATTTGACTATGATTCCCAGACTGAAAAAGCTTCCCCTTGTAAATAATTCAGCTTCTCTTCTTGTGACTGCAACAGAAGCCTGCTTTTATACCTGCCAACAATTATGTGTACAGAATGGTATGCAAAAGAGTGCCCAAATTAAAAGATTTATTAAAATTTTTTGCTATGAGAAACTTGAAATTCTGTGAGTGCATCTTCTTTGTTGCAAATGTCCATCCATGACTTCACTTTGAAGACACTTTTCATCCAACACAAGTCATCCATAAACCTACAAAACAGACACTCACTGGCAGTCTCTTCTGAGAACAAACACACCTATGGGGTGCTCCAGGACAGGCTGCTCGGAGTGGAGATGCAAGCAGTCACACACTGCTTTGTGGAAGTGCTGGCATGTCCTCGGGGGGTGCACCCTGGGGTGGGTGCTCACAGCTCCCCTGGCAGTGCTCTCTGCTCCCTCTTGGGGACTGAGGGCATAAATGTGCTGCCCAGGGTCCTGGCAGGTGCAGTAGCTGCAGCCTCCATCTCAAACCTGGAAAGCAGTTGCAATTTCTGAATAGAATTGACCAAAGACAGACAGGAGCACTTTCCAAGAATCTTTTGGAGAACCATGGGAGCTGATGAGACAGTTTAAGTACTATGGCTTTCTACTATTAATACATTTCTCACTTTTTTTAGGGTAAAAGAAGGCAACTCCTATCCCAACTTCTACTGCATTCTCCTTCTGGGAGGAGCCAGTCCTGTAAGCCATAAAACTTCTCCAGCAGACAGAAGTGCTGCAGGGGTTCTTCTAGTGAGAACAGCTCTATGGGATGGGGGTTAATGGGACACTGTGATGGGGATGTAGCAGCAGCAAGTTTCAGAGGAGTAGTGCCAGTGGCACTAGTGTTGCAGGGCTGGATAGCAGGTGAGGAGAGCAGCAGAGCATTGGCTGGTGTGGCAAATGGCTGAGTTGAACTGAAGCTATGAAGAACATGAAGAAGCCATGGAGAACAGACTTAGAGATGGAGCTAATTGTGTGGGTCTTGTATCTAGAAACAGAGATGTGAATGCTTTAGCTGAATGTAGTAACAGGCCTCATGCATTTTATATCCTTTGAGGAAGAGATTTCCTTTCTAATTCTCTAAGAATAGGCAGTGAGCTGTTAGCAGTATATAAACATATCTAACTACTGCCTGACTGAGCTAAAAGAAGCTTTTCAGGACTACTGCCAACACAGGTTGGAACAACAGTTTCACCTAGTGACATTTATTCAGAATTTTAAAGTTGATGGTTCAATTATTATTCTTTCCCAAATAAAAATAAATAAAAGAAAGACCTTTTTACTTAAATCTTTCTTTCTAAAGCTAATTTTTCCACCCAAGAAATATCAAAACCATCTCTAATTTGGTTTAGCTTTCTACATTTAAGCAGTATGAGGGAATATTTCAGTGTTTCTGATAAGGTTCTCTAGAAAAATGAGCCTGGCACATTTGCTGCCTGACACTGCCTGGCATACACTCAGCTGCAAGGATACAAAAGCTTTTATTCTAGTGCTAGTAAAGTAGATCTCAAACCTTTGTCTCACTGAGCAGACACTGGGATTTGTCTTCATGCAGTTATTGGGAAATATGGGGAACACATCTTAACAGATCCTCAAATCCTGATGTTAATGGAATGCTTTTTCTTGGATATATTTTCAATGTAGCTTTTTCTCTGCTTGTCCAATTTGTATACTCCTGAGAGCAGGGAGATGACAAGAATTAATGCCTGTTTGCATTAACCCGAACTTTATTCTCACTTAATTAACCATGATTAATGTCAGGAGGCAAAGGAGCAGCATCAAGCTATTTTCAACAGCTCTGTACTGACAAGTTCAGGAAATAAAAAATCCCCCAACAGCCAAGTAGTGCCATTTCAATGTCAGTTACAAAAAAAAACAGCCAAAAGATTAATTGTTTCAAAGGCTTGTTTTTCAGCCTCAGACAACATCCTGGTAATTTGAAAGTGACTTTAACCCTCTGAAATCCCATTTAAGAAGCATGAATCAAAAACAGAAGCATTATCCTCAAAATTAAAAATGAAAGAAAAAATATTACCTAGAATTACTTAATAATCATGCATCAGTGTAAACTGTTCTTGAGTAATATATTCTCAGTTATTTCAGAGAAACAGAAGAACTCAGTTTTACATTGGCACTATTCCTTAATAATCTCACAAGCTGAATAGACAAGTCTTATCCAATGCCAAAAATAAATCACAGGTAGACAGGACACCAGGACACCAGCTAGGTCTCACAAAGAAGACCAAACAACTGTAGGCTAGTGAGAAAAGCAGCAGATATGGCAGGCCTGGCATTTGAACTGCATTGCTAGAAACATCTAAGCTCCCTAAGAGCTCTTTTTCACATCATTGCAAGGGTTAAAAAAGAAAGATTTAAAATCAAGTTAAGATGGATATTGTAGCTCTCCTGAGTTCTTCATTGGGAAACCTGGGACTTGCAACAGCAGAGTGAGCTCCTGGTGATGGTCTGTGCCAAGTGATGACCTAATCTGAAGAATTAAAGTAAACGGAATGAATTGGAAATAGACAGAAAACTGATTAATTATTTTCTCCAATGGATGTGACTGTGCAATATTTCTAAAGGTTCAGGGAAAACTACATCTGTTCTTCTTTTGCTAAAAGAGAATGTTTCTTTTTCTTGGTGTTCTTGAGGTCTGGGACCTCCATGAGGGTTCTCTTACTCCCTTTTTCCTCACGCGCAGGAGAAGGGAGGAATGAAGTAAGATTTTGTAATCTGCAAGCTTGATTAGAAGTGGCACAAGGCAAAAGGTGGGTGGGACTTCTACATTTCCTTGTATCCCACAGTTTGTTTTTGTGTGGGCTTCTGTGTCTCCGTTCTTATGTGGCAGTAAGAAGGCATTAGCTCATGGCTCCTCACTAGAAAGCAGGAATAGAAAAAATGGCACAAAATGTAGCAGCCACAGATGAAAAAGGGGAGGGATAGAGAACTGGAAAGAAGAACTGAGCACACTGAAGACTGGAACAAGGACAGTCAGGGGCTGATATAGGGAAAGATAAAACAAATAGATGAAAAGAAGTAAATTCTAAGATCCTCAAGAAAATGAAAGAGGAATGGGAAAAGTTTGAATGAATAGAGGAAAGCAGACATTTGTAGGCATGATTTCCTGGATCTGTGTTTCTAGAATGTGTTTAAGATAGTTGATTACAGTAATTTTGTGCATATAAGGCACACTCTTTTGACTAATATTTTGGTCCGAACCCGGATATGCTTCTTATAGGCTGGTGCGCCTTATATATGGACAAAGTTCAGAAATTTGCCACCCTGGAAGTGCGAGCTGAGAGCCAAACCACGCAGGGCCGTGGGGCTCAGCAGGGCTCGACACGTGTCCTGATTTGGAGGACAGGTAGCCTCTCTTTGAAATGGAGAATGTAAACCCCCTCCCTCCAAATTATTATAATTTTGAAATTAAGGGGCTCTCAGGCAAACATATGGGAATTAGGAATACTAATTCTTTACTAGGAAAATTAAGATGGAAATACAGTACTACGAAGAAACAAACCCCAAACACTGACAAAGTGTCTTGGGTTACAATACAGGATGTGATGGAAGTATCTATTCTATCACCATCTGTTGTGACCAGATGGGGCAGTGTTCTTTATCTCCGTGGGAGATACTCTACTAATGGGCCATCCATTGAAACCAATAGGGCATTGTTCTTTATTTTTGCACCCCTCATCCTTCCTGCAGGGAGTATCTTCTGCTAATGGCCCACTGAGTCTCACTGTAGGACTGATAAGTAATCACTGATAAGTAATCACTGATAAGTAATCACTGCCCCATCTGGCCACAACAGATGGTGATAGAATACAGTAATTTCACACTGATAAGCCGCACCTATTTCACTGAAGAATCAAGCCGATCCTGGAAGTGCGGCTAATCACCAGGTGCAGCTTATTTATGGACAAATTCCAGCAAAATGCCAACCCGGAAGTGTGAGCTGGCCAAGGAGGGAGCTGCCACGGAGCTGCAGGCGGCTGGGAAGCTGCCGCGGAGCCCCTGCTGGGTGGGCGGCAAGCAGGAGCCACTGGCGAGCGGGCGGCAAGCCGCCTCCAGCTTCGCGCCGCCAGCCCTCCGAGCCAGCTTTGCTGGCAAGCCACTGCTTTTGAGTGGTGCGGGGTGCTGCCGCTGCTGCCGAGCAGGTGGGGAGCTGTGGCAGCCAGCTCCAGGGGTGGGAGTGCCAGGGCCCGGGTCACAGGGAAGAGCACCTGGGGCTGCATTTAAAGGCTTCACCAGTCTGTGAAAACTGTTTGCAAATTGAGCACCTGACACCAAACCCTGCGCTGGTATGATTCGGTTACTAACTCATTACTTTGTTGCACATGGATCCTCGATTAAAAATAAAAGAAAAAAGTGTGGCTTATCACTCAGTGCGGCTCTTGTATGGACAAATTCCGTTGTCTTCCTGGTAGCCGGAAGTGCGGCTTATAACCAGGTGCGGCTTATGAGTGTGAAATTACTGTAGCTAATTTGACGACATCCTGTATTGTAACCCAAGACAGCATGGCTGGTGTGATTATTACTAATTGGTTACTTCGTTGCATGCAGATGCTCCCAGGGGAAGGGGGAGGGAGTGCACCTTATAGGCCAGTGCACCTTATAGACCGGTGCACCTCATATATGGACAGATTCCATGGACTTCCCGTCTACCTGGAAGTGCACCTTATAATCCGGTGCACCTTATAAGTGTGAGATTATTGTAATTTCTTTTACATTGAAAACATTTGTTCTTGGTTTTGTTGTTGCTTGTTCTCTTCTTTTTTTACCTTGCCTTTTTAAGACTGCCTAGGTGGCCTTGCAGTGCACTGACAATTGGTTATTAAAAAACAATTTTTGTCTGTGGAGAAGACATTTTTCCAAAGACATTATAGGGTGGTATTTTCATTCTAACATAAAGTGGGGGCAGAAGCACAGACAAAGTAATCACAAAGGCTGATCTTGTCCAGCCAATGAAACTAGCAGTTTGTGCTCTCCTTTTGATCCTCATTTGCCCAAATTCTTTCACATGCAATTCTTTCACATGAAATTATTCTGGTGAAGAATCCATACTATAGCAGTAATCTTGCTATGACTATAGCTTCAACTTGCAGTTGAAGCGATCGGAAATGGCTGAAGGCATGAAATTGTCATGGGTGACCACTTAATGATGTCACTCTTCTCAGGCATTCAGCAGAGCAATCATTTTAGGGAGAAACAATTTGCAAGCAGCACCATGTTTTCACGAGACTACAGCCTTGCCACTTGTAATCTCTGGGTATGGTCTTTGGTTAGGAGGTCTACTGCCCTTGGTGGGTTTCAGTGGAGTCCAACAGGCTACTTACGTAGGCTTTCAGAGCATTCCAATCTTGCCCACATAATTATAATGTGCTTTGTCTTCTGGCCAGCCTGGGGAGAGTAGCTGGTATGAGTCATGTGGATTAGAACTTGATATTTCATAATAACATTGGTGGTTTTCAAACAAATTTCTCTCTTTCCCTCTTTCTTTCTCCCTTTGAATACACTGTCAACCAGTTTTTCTTTTCCTGAAGTGAAGAAGATAAAGCAGTATGTCATCCCCCTCTCAGTCCCCAGGATGGGTGTGGAAACCATTGCACAACATTGTGGTAGAGTGAAAAGCTCTCATCTAAGTGTGTGACATGACTTTGTGCAATGCTTGAATGCATCAGAAGAAAATTTTATTGCTTACTCAGCATTTATTTAACTATTTGTAAAATTATATTCTTGATCAAATGATTTCTAATTTAATAGCAGGAATAATCTTATAAAACCTTAAACCCTCCTGCTAAATAATTAGGCTGCTGTAAATATGTCCTTTCTTTCTCCAATTAAAAAAAATAAATTAAAAACCCAACTAAATGAAATATTGTGCATGCAACAGTCTGAAATAAGAAAATAGGATATTTAAACATTATCTTTGGTGAACAAATAGAAATATTATTGCCAGTAATTTTAATTTGCAGAGCAAATCTTTGTCCTCAAGGTTTTCACAGCCTCATTTTTCTTTCCAAAGTAAAGCAAAATGTGTTCTCAAGAAACCAGACAGTCAGATACACGTCACATAAGCCAAGTTTTAGATTTAATTCAGGACTAATAAAAATTGTAAAAAATAACATGCAGTGCTAGCATTACATGTTTAAATGTGTCTGCATCTAAGCCCACTCAAAACGTGACATACCAAATGAGACAAAACCACTAAGATTTCTTTTCCATCTTCAATACTTATTTAGATATGTCAACCATACTGACAAAGGTGCAACACTTCCTCTGGGATCCCTGGGGTATTTATTTTAGTCTATTTCATGGCAAAACCTAACATGAGGCTTTCCAATACAGCTATTATGAAGGACAGGAACAACATTTGTGGACAAGTGTTGAGTGGATCACTGGCTGAAAGTACAGATACCTAAATAAGAAAGAGAGAGATAACATATCAGTGACTGGGCAAAGCAATCTTTATATATATATTCATATATATATTTTTTTTTAAATTAATTTTTTTCCTGTGGCAATTAAATTTACATTTTTTGTGTCACTTTATCTCAAAGTGCCTGAAACTTCATCCAAACCCTTAGAGTATTCCTGGGCTATGATAGATGTGGATAAGGTCCAATATGTTTTCTTCCCAGTTACAAATTTTATAATATAAACAATGCTTTGAGTAACATTTGGTAATTATGAACGCAATTGGTCTCTAGATGTTTGTGTGCTTATGTTGTATTTGCAAATAAAATTTCTGTTACAGGTACTTCTGTAAAGTTTGTTTTGCACATGCTGTGTTGAGTTTGCAGTTGTTTCTGGGTGCATATTCAAGCCTGGATTAGGCTACATTAAACACTAGTTTAATGTCACTTGGTTGCCTCTCAGTTAAAACATGTTAAGGTATAATACAAATAATATTATGGTAGTTTGGCCATTCTAACTTCATAATATTTTACTGTGTTCCCATTGTCACTGTTTTGCTCCAAGCCTATGAAAGTAGATTGCTTGTGAATCACAAATGGTGTACTGCTTTTAGAAGGGGAGATAAAATAAGACATCATTGCAGAAGACTGAAGAATAAAGATTGTTGAAAACATTTCATTTTTGCATGATAGCAATGTCTATTGTAGTCATTCATGTTTATTTCTAAAGACACATAAATACAGTAATTTGACACCTCTAAGGCGCACTCTTTTGGCTAAAATTTTGATCGGAACCCGGAAGTGCGCCTTATAATCCGGTGCACCTTATATATGGGCAAAGTTCAGAAATTTGCCAACCCAGAAGTGCGAGCTGCGAGAGCCGGCAGCCGTGGCTCCGCGGCTTGGTGCAGCTCGGTGGCTGCTGAAAAAGTGCGTCTTATAGTCCGGTGTGCCTTATAGTTGTGAAATTACTGTAATTTTTCACATTCATCAGTAAAAGTTCCTCACAGGCAATAGATTGATGAGCACACCTTTGTTCCAAGAAATCTTGACTCCAAACCATGAGACATTCTTGAGAAGCCATGAATTATCATTAGCAAAGTCTTTCTTTGTCATCCATGTTCAAATACAGGATATTTTCTTTTCGCCATTTATGAATGGCTAGATCCTAAAAGAAACTAAATTGCCTTAAAATGAGGGCTTCTGCTGCAGAATCCAAAATCCTGCAGTGCCTGTGTTACTTCTGTGGTGCAAGGGGAAGATCAGACACTCCAAAAGGACTTTGAGATAACCAGAAGACCATGCAAGAAGTTATTAAATTCCACACATATCTATGTTCTGGATTACCAGGGGGCAAAATGTGCTGGCCAAAGCACCATGAGAGCAGAGCTGTTGGGGATCCTATAAAACAAACCCCATTGGGCATCTGCTAAGAGATAAAGTAACTTGACTGCAGATGTGTTCTGGAAAAAACTTCCTGGAGCAAATACAACAATCAGTGGAACAAAAAGCGAAGAAAATGTCCATGGGCTTGTACAACACTGCATTAGAAGAGCTCTCACATTTTCCCACTTAGGTCTGTGCTGTCCTTGCAGGACAGCCAGTATCTCCATTTGAAGGAAGAGGGGAGGTGTCTGCATCTACCACAAAATATGCTGTTTCTGCTCAGGAATCAATCAATCAGCAGGAAAATACCTAATAAACAGATAAAAGAATTGCTATGCATTGAAATATATCTTAAATCTGGCATTTACTGCTGCCACTAGCAAACATAACCTGGTTGGCCTTTGCAGCCATTAACACTGATCCAGGGAGGCATCATGTATTATTATTCTTCTTCCCTTTCTAGTTACCGCTTTAGTGTGCCAGGAAAATAAAAGGCCCATCCAAATTTCCCCTAAAAACTTGCAGTTATATGGCTGGGCTTCTTTTAAGAAGTGAGAGTGCGAGCGAGAGTGAGAGTGTCAGTGACAGTGACAGTGACAGTGACCATGACAGTGCCTTCACCCCCATTTGTTGGCTGCCCTAAGGCCCGGACAGAGTCTCTCCTTCTACTGAGGCTGAAAACAAGGTCAGACAAATCCCATCCCTACTGGAATGAAAAAGAGAGATTCACCATGTCTTGTGTTGCTGAAATAGTTCACTTGAATAATTGCATTTTATTCAAACAATTTTGGGAAAAACTGAAAATCCAAGGCACCTGAAGAGTTGTAGTACCTACAGGGGTACGAAGGGTTTGGCATGGCAGCTTTGCAGTTTCTAAACCCACACTAAACATTTGTGTGCTTTTTTGGGTGCATTGCCATCTCAGCAGAGGCCCTTCACAATTTCATTGGGAACAAGGGAAACCTTTCCCTGGAGACCCAGTCCTACATCAGTGGAAACAGCATCTCTGACTCATGCTCATGAGGAGACAAAATGTTCTTATGTTGTGTTTCACAGGCCTTAGTTGTGCTGGAAGTATAATGGGGAGCTGGCCAGGTGATTGCATGAAAGGAGGAAGAAGTGACAAACTCCTGGGGAATTGTGATTAGTGAAATCCAACTGAAATACAAAGCATGAGCCAAATCCCATATATAATAGGTGCATTGTTTCTGGCAGGGCTTATCTGAGATGTATAACCCAGATATTGAAGATTTTTTTCAATTCTGATTTCTATTTTTTTCTCTAGCTCAATTTTCCTTCCATGGAAATCAGTCAAGTGGCTTCAATGGGAGTGAATGTAAATTCTAGTCCTTTGGACTGTATGATTCTGCTTATTTCTGCTTCATAGTCTGCTCTGCAAAACTCCTCAATACTTCTTTGTTTCGGCTTCTGACTGTGCTTTTATCAAATTTGCCTGCATATACAAAATCTGTCTTTTGTCTGGACCTCATCCAAAGGCCACTAAAATCACCACGTTCACAAAAGGTTCCGAGCCAGCTATCACTGCTTCCATCCCTGCTCTTTTCATGGAGCATGTTTTGCTTTTTTAGTGCTGTTCTCTTTCACCAGTACTTTAAAAAAATACTCATCACAGTGCAGTATATTTAATATTCATATTTTGATTTTCCTTTTAATAAGTAACAGTTGTCCATAGCATTCCTTATCTTCCTGGGATGGTATGTGAATCCAGTGGGTCTAATGATAAATTGCCAGCACAAATGAAACTTTGGTTCTCAATGTCACTGACTAATGTTTTGCTGCTTAAACAAATATTACTGTGAAATGATTTACTAAGTCTGTACTAAAATAGATGAGAAATGCTTTTTTTAAAGCAATCAAAAAGTGGTCAATCCATTCTCTTGAATTTTTTGCTCATCCTCATCACTAGGCTTCATTATTTTTAAGCAGAATTGTATCAACCTTGATTTAACTTCATTAAACAAGTAAAGGGAATTCTTCCATGCAAGATTTTCCCCCTGCCTTTAATCTTTGCATCTAAACCTAAGAACATAATCTACTCAATGTCTCATTTGAGGTTGCTGTTGAAGTGCCCTATTCATCATTGCATTCTTCAGACCCCACCTGTTCCAAGCCACTATTCAAAAACTTCTTCATTTAATACATTAAACAAGTGGACTCTGCTTTGTCTTCAAAGGGAAGAGGCCACACAAACCCATCTCCTGAACAGTCCTTCAGGGCTCTCCACATTCCCAGTATTTCACATTTTATGGGACACAGTGGGACAAAGAAAGAATAGCCTCATATGTCACAAGACCAGGCAGATACCCAGGGGCATGCAAGTGCCACAGTGCATTGGCACTGCCTGCTGGGAGCAAGATCAATGCCAGCAGCAACTGTGTCCATCAGAGGACATCCAAAACTGCCTCACTGTGCCCAGGGACCTGACACCTCCCCGTGCTGAATCTAGATTTGCCTGTAGATCCTTGGGCTCCCACTGAAGTCTTCCCATTTGAAGGAACAACCAGTTCGAGCTGTGGCATTTTTAAAATACCTCTATCTTTTTTTGTCTATACAAAAGTCTACAAACCCCTAAATATTTTCATCTGCTTACTAGCCTTTAATTACACTAACTGCCAAAAGGTTCTATTACTTGTCCAAGAAAAAAACTAAAATGCTGGCTGTTGTGTAATTTTTTAACGGTGATTGATGAAGCATATTTGTGTAACATTAGGTCATGTTTGTCAGAGTTTATTTGGCAACTACACCATTAATTAGCAATATTGCTGATAACTTCCATTTTATATAACCAGCAAGCTCTTTTTCTGGATGAACTGGCAGTGGAAAACAAGAAAAGGATTTTTGCATGGTGCCACAAGTCTGGATAAGAATGACCAGAGAAATACAGTCAGCATTCTATGGGATTGCTATCTGTTAAACACACAATTTTTTGAAATGCATTATTTTCTGAAGTGTTCTTATTGTGATTTCCTTTCTTTTCAGCATTACAGTACATTCTTTTTCATCTCTTTTTTGAATGGTCTCTGGGTTTGCAGTGAGGCCAGTAGCATATTCCTGAGATTACACATTTCCTGTTGCACTACCCCATTTTCAGCTTCCCACAACTCTTCCAAACTTCCTCCATATGGAATGCAATTTTCCATCTAACTTAGTTTATTTTTCCAGAGAATATTTCTAAATATTTGGATAATCTAGAACTGTAGTGCCAGTATTTTGGGGATGAAGAATATACTTCTACCTGTCTCAGAACTTCACATCTTCTTCTACTTTAAATGTAGTTTCTTCTAAGATTTAATGCTATGATATGAAGTTTCACAAAAGGATAAACCTCATACTAGAAACTTATCTTTTACTGTCAGTATGAAAATTCAGTTTTGGTTAAGAGACAGCCCTTTGAAATACCATGTTTCTACGGAGAAGTTCAAAACATCTCCGTAGAAAGGCCAGTGAAGGCTTCCAGGGATGGGACTTCTTGCCAAAGCTTCCAGAGCACATCCAAGGACCTTGCAGCCCTAAGCACACATACGACATTCAACTTGACAGTAGCCATTCTGCACCACACTTAAAACCTAAAACATGGGAAAAACACTAAGTTCACGTCTCAGAGTAGCTTTGTGAAACCAGGTTACACGTTACAATGAAGGACACGCATGCTGCAATGAAAGGCACTGTGAAGAGCTCCTGAGGATATGAATAACCCTACTTTCACAGCGCTGTTTCATGGAGAAAAAAGTCAGCTTGGGTGGTTGTTGTGGTTTAACTCTAGACAGTTTGTTCACCCCCACACACCCTCAGTGGAATCAGGAGGAGAACTGGAAAACTAAAGCTTGTAGGATTAGATAAGAAAAGTTTAATAACTGAAATTTAAAAAAATAATAATACTATTGAAAGGAAAGAGAACAACAAGAGAGAGAGAAATAAAACCCAAGAGAAACAAGTGATGTGCAATCCAGTTACTCATCACTCAATGAACAATGCTCAGCTTTCCCCCAAGCAGGGATCAGTGCTTCCTAGACTGCTCCTCCCCACTGGATATGGATATGGCATACCCCTTTGGCCAGTTTGGGTCAGCCATCCTGGCCAAGCCCCGCCCCAGCAGTTCCTCCCTAGCAGAGCATGGGAAACTGGAAACTCCTTGACTCAGGGTAAGCCTTAACAACAATTTGAAACATCACTGAGTTATCAACATTATTCTCATGATGAATCCGAAAACCACAGCACTATATGAGCTACTAGAAAGAAAATCAACTCTATCCCAGATGAAACCTGGACAGCCTTGCAGTGGACAATGAAAACAAAATAAAATTGTGTGTTACTCATTAATATAGTACAGTCAGGGTTTTGCCCTAAGGAAAACACCCCATGGAACAGAAAAAACAACATGAGCATGTCATGAAAGATGGCATCCTAGGATATGTACACTACCATGCTGTTTCAAAGTTCCTGGTCATCATTCATTTTCTATCTCCTGAATTCTTAATAAAGGTCTTTAACCTAATCTCTGTTACATTTCTCACAACTAATAGGTGAAGAAGAATGTCTTTGTAGATAAAGTGCTGACCTGGGACCTGGGTAGAGTAGTCTCCTTTTTGGATTCCACTACATGTTTGTAGGTGTTTATGGCAGAAACCAAATCTATAAAATATGTATAATTTTTTAAATATATAAATTTATAGTTAAAAATGGGCAGTTTATTTGCCTATCACCTATCCTTTTGGGGAGTTCTTGACTCTTATTCAGTATTTGTCAGTCTCAGCTGAGATGTCTAGCTGTCATTTTAAGAGTAACTTTATGAGCTCTGTTCAAAGCTCACTGAAACTTAAGAAAGATTCCCCACAGAATACGGGGGTGTTCATGATGGATGTAGGAATTTTTCTACAAGCAAAACCCAAGCACTGCAAAAGCTGTGCTCAAAAAACATATGAAGACAAGAAATTGATCTTTTTATCCTGAGATGTAGTTAAGAGGTTCAGAGTAAATTAGATATGAAGTCATCAGTGGACTGATTACAGTAGTTTCATGATTATAAACCGCACCTGAATATAAGACGCACTTCCGGGTAGCTGGGAAGACCACGGGATTTGTCCATATATAAGCCGCACCCGAATATAAGCCGCGGTTTTTCTTTTTCTTTTTTTTTTTTTTTT